>CAWVNZ010001807.1:0-143078 GCA_963930735.1 Dioctria linearis | reverse complement strand
AATTTTCAACTGTCGCAAATTTTAATTGCGCCAGGGATTGCCTTTTCTATAGTAAATTATTCAAAAAATAATTTTATACTGTCGCAAATTTTAATTACGCCAGGGATTGCCTTTTCTATAGTAAATTATTCAAAAAATAATTTTCTACTGTCGCAAATTTTAATTACGCCAGGGATTGCCTTTTCTATAGTAAATTATTCAAAAAATAATTTTCAACTGTCGCAAATTTTAATTACGCCAGGGATTGCCTTTTCTATAGTAAATTATTCAAAAAATAATTTTTTACTGTCGCAAATTTTAATTACGCCAGGGACTGCCTTTTCTATAGTAAATTTTGCAAAAAATAATTTTATACTGTCGCAAATTTTAATTGCGCCAGGGATTGCCTTTTCTACAGTAAATTTTTCAAAATATTAATTTTTTACTGTCGCAAATTTTAAATACGCCAGGGATTGCCTTTTTTATAGCAAATTATTCAAAAAATAATTTTTTACTGTCGCAAATTTTAAATACGCCAGGGATTGCCTTTTCTATAGTAAATTATTCAAAAAATAATTTTATACTGTCGCAAATTTTAATTACGCCAGGGATTGCCTTTTCTATAGTAAATTATTCAAAAAATAATTTTTTACTGTCGCAAATTTTAATTACGCCAGGGATTGCCTTTTCTATAGTAAATTATTCAAAAAATAATTTTATACTGTCGCAAATTTTAAATACGCCAGGGATTGCCTTTTCTATAGTAAATTATTCATAAAATAATTTTATACTGTCGCAAATTTTAATTACGCCAGGGATTGCCTTTTCTTTAGTAAATTATTCAAAAAATAATTTTCAACTGTCGCAAATTTTAATTACGCCAGGGATTGCCTTTTCTATAGTAAATTATTCAAAAAATAATTTTATACTGTCGCAAATTTTAATTACGCCAGGGATTGCCTTTTCTATAGTAAATTATTCAAAAAATAATTTTCAACTGTCGCAAATTTTAATTGCGCCAGGGATTGCCTTTTCTATAGTAAATTATTCAAAAAATAATTTTATACTGTCGCAAATTTTAATTACGCCAGGGATTGCCTTTTCTATAGTAAATTATTCAAAAAATAATTTTATACTGTCGCAAATTTTAATTACGCCAGGGATTGCCTTTTCTATAGTAAATTATTCAAAAAATAATTTTCAACTGTCGCAAATTTTAATTGCGCCAGGGAGTGCCTTTTCTATAGTAAATTATTCAAAAAATAATTTTATACTGTCTCAAATTTTAATTACGCCAGGGATTGCCTTTTCTATAGTAAATTATTCAAAAAATAATTTTCTACTGTCGCAAATTTTAATTACGCCAGGGATTGCCTTTTCTATAGTAAATTATTCAAAAAATAATTTTCAACTGTCGCAAATTTTAATTACGCCAGGGATTGCCTTTTCTATAGTAAATTATTCAAAAAATAATTTTTTACTGTCGCAAATTTTAATTACGCCAGGGATTGCCTTTTCTATAGTAAATTTTGCAAAAAATAATTTTATACTGTCGCAAATTTTAATTGCGCCAGGGATTGCCTTTTCTACAGTAAATTTTTCAAAATATTAATTTTTTACTGTCGCAAATTTTAAATACGCCAGGGATTGCCTTTTTTGTAGCAAATTATTCAAAAAATAATTTTTTACTGTCGCAAATTTTAAATACGCCAGGGATTGCCTTTTCTATAGTAAATTATTCAAAAAATAATTTTATACTGTCGCAAATTTTAATTACGCCAGGGATTGCCTTTTCTATAGTAAATTATTCAAAAAATAATTTTTTACTGTCGCAAATTTTAATTACGCCAGGGATTGCCTTTTCTATAGTAAATTATTCAAAAAATAATTTTCTACTGTCGCAAATTTTAATTACGCCAGGGATTGCCTTTTCTATAGTAAATTATTCAAAAAATAATTTTATACTGTCGCAAATTTTAAATACGCCAGGGATTGCCTTTTCTATAGTAAATTATTCAAAAAATAATTTTATACTGTCGCAAATTTTAATTACGCCAGGGATTGCCTTTTCTATAGTAAATTATTCAAAAAATAATTTTCAACTGTCGCAAATTTTAATTACGCCAGGGATTGCCTTTTCTATAGTAAATTATTCAAAAAATAATTTTCAACTGTCGCAAATTTTAATTACGCCAGGGATTGCCTTTCTATAGTAAATTATTCAAAAAATAATTTTCAACTATCGCAAATTTCAAATCCGCCAGGGATTGCCTTTTCTATAGTAAATTATTCAAAAAATAATTTTTTACTATCGCAAGTTTTAATTGCGCCAGGGATTGCCTTTTCTACAGTAAATTTTTCAAAATATTAATTTTTTACTGTCGCAAATTTTAATTACGCCAGAGATTGCCTTTTCTATAGTAAATTATTCAAAAAATAATTTTCTACTGTCGCAAATTTTAATTACGCCAGGGATTGCCTTTTCTATAGTAAATTATTCGAAAAATAATTTTATACTGTCACAAATTTTAAATACGCCAGGGATTGCCTTTTCTATAGTAAATTATTCAAAAAATAATTTTATACTGTCGCAAATTTTAATTACGCCAAGGATTGCCTTTTCTATAGTAAATTATTCAATAAATAATTTTCAACTGTCGCAAATTTTAATTGCGCCAGGGATTGCCTTTTCTATAGTAAATTATTCAAAAAATAATTTTATACTGTCACAAATTTTAATTGCGCCAGGGATTGCCTTTTCTACAGTAAATTTTTCAAAATATTAATTTTTTACTGTCGCAAATTTTAATTACGCCAGGGATTGCCTTTTCTATAGTAAATTATTAAAAAAATAATTTTATACTGTCGCAAATTTTAATTACGCCAGGGATTGCCTTTTCTATAGTAAATTATTCAAAAAATAATTTTATACTGTCGCAAATTTTAAATACGCCAGGGATTGCCTTTTCTATAGTAAATTATTCAAAAAATAATTTTATACTGTCGCAAATTTTAATTACGCCAGGGATTGCCTTTTCTATAGTAAATTATTCAAAAAATAATTTTCAACTGTCGCAAATTTTAATTGCGCCAGGGATTGCCTTTTCTATAGTAAATTATTCAAAAAATAATTTTATACTGTCGCAAATTTTAATTACGCCAGGGATTGCCTTTTCTATAGTAAATTATTCAAAAAATAATTTTCTACTGTCGCAAATTTTAATTACGCCAGGGATTGCCTTTTCTATAGTAAATTATTCAAAAAATAATTTTCAACTGTCGCAAATTTTAATTACGCCAGGGATTGCCTTTTCTATAGTAAATTATTCAAAAAATAATTTTTTACTGTCGCAAATTTTAATTACGCCAGGGATTGCCTTTTCTATAGTAAATTTTGCAAAAAATAATTTTATACTGTCGCAAATTTTAATTGCGCCAGGGATTGCCTTTTCTACAGTAAATTTTTCAAAATATTAATTTTTACTGTCGCAAATTTTAAATACGCCAGGGATTGCCTTTTCTATAGCAAATTATTCAAAAAATAATTTTTTACTGTCGCAAATTTTAAATACGCCAGGGATTGCCTATTCTATAGTAAATTATTCAAAAAATAATTTTATACTGTCGCAAATTTTAATTACGCCAGGGATTGCCTTTTCTATAGTAAATTATTCAAAACATAATTTTTTACTGTCGCAAATTTTAAATACGCCAGGGATTGCCTTTTCTATAGTAAATTATTCAAAAAATAATTTTTTACTGTCGCAAATTTTAAGTGCGCCAGGGATTGCCTTTTCTATAGTAAATTATTCAAAAAATAATTTTCAACTGTCGCAAATTTTAATTGCGCCAGGGATTGCCTTTTCTATAGTAAATTATTCAAAAAATTATTTTTTACTTTCGCAAATTTCAAATCCGCCAGGGATTGCCTTTTCTATAGTAAATTATTCAAAAAATAATTTTCTACTGTCGCAAATTTTAATTGCGCCAGGGATTGCCTTTTCTATAATAAATTATTCAAAAAATAATTTTATACTGTCGCAAATTTTAATTGCGCCAGGGATTGCCTTTTCTACAGTAAATTTTTCAAAATATTAATTTTTTACTGTCGCAAATTTTAATTACGCCAGGGATTGCCTTTTCTATAGTAAATTATCCAAAAAATAATTTTCTACTGTCGCAAATTTTAATTACGCCAGGGATTGCCTTTTCTATAGTAAATTATTCAAAAAATAATTTTATACTGTCGCAAATTTTAAATACGCCAGGGATTGCCTTTTCTATAGTAAATTATTCAAAAAATAATTTTATACTGTCGCAAATTTTCATTACGCCAGGGATTGCCTTTTCTATAGTAAATTATTCATAAAATAATTTTCAACTGTAGCAAATTTTAATTACGCCAGGGATTGCCTTTTCTATAGTAAATTATTCAAAAAATAATTTTCAACTGTCGCAAATTTTAATTACGCCAGGGATTGCCTTTTCTATAGTAAATTATTCAAAAAATAATTTTCAACTGTCGCAAATTTCAAATCCGCCAGGGATTGCCTTTTCTATAGTAAATTATTCAAAAAATAATTTTTTACTATCGCAAGTTTTAATTGCGCCAGGGATTGCCTTTTCTACAGTAAATTTTTCAAAATATTAATTTTTTACTGTCGCAAATTTTAATTACGCCAGGGATTGCCTTTTCTATAGTAAATTATTCAAAAAATAATTTTCTACTGTCGCAAATTTTAATTACGCCAGGGATTACCTTTTCTATAGTAAATTATTCAAAAAATAATTTTATACTTTCGCAAATTTTAAATACGCCAGGGATTGCCTTTTCTCTAGTAAATTATTCAAAAAATAATGTTATACTGTCGCAAATTTTAATTACGCCAGGGATTGCCTTTTCTATAGTAAATTATTCAAAAAATAATTTTCAACTGTCGCAGATTTTAATTGCGCCAGGGATTGCCTTTTCTATAGTAAATTATTCAAAAAATAATTTTATACTGTCGCAAATTTTAATTGCGCCAGGGATTGCCTTTTCTACAGTAAATTTTTCAAAATATTAATTTTTTACTGTCGCAAAATTTAATTACGCCAGGGATTGCCTTTTCTATAGTAAATTATTCAAAAAATAATTTTCTACTGTCGCAAATTTTAATTACGCCATGGATTGCCTTTTCTATAGTAAATTATTCAAAAAATAATGTTATACTATCGCAAATTTTAAATACGCCAGCGATTGCCTTTTCTATATTAAATTATTCGAAAAATAATTTTATACTGTCGCAAATTTTAATTACGCCAGGGATTGCCTTCTCTATAGTAAATTATTCAAAAAATAATTTTCAACTGTCGCAAATTTTAATTGCGCCAGGGATTGCCTTTTCTATAGTAAATTATTCAAAAAATAATTTTGTACTGTCGCAAATTTTAATTACGCCAGGGATTGCCTTTTCTATAGTAAATTATTCAAAAAATAATTTTCAACTGTCGCAAATTTTAATTGCGCCAGGGATTGCCTTTTCTATAGTAAATTATTCAAAAAATAATTTTATACTTTCGCAAATTTTAAATACGCCAGGGATTGCCTTTTCTATAGTAAATTATTCAAAAAATAATTTTCAACTGTCGCAAATTTTAATTACGCCAGGCATTGCCTTTCTATAGTAAATTATTCAAAAAATAATTTTCAACTGTCGCAAATTTCAAATCCGCCAGGGATTGCCTTTTCTATAGTAAATTATTCAAAAAATAATTTTTTACTATCGCAAGTTTTAATTGCGCCAGGGATTGCCTTTTCTGCAGTAAATTTTTCAAAATATTAACTTTTTACTGTCGCAAATTTTAATTACGCCAGAGATTGCCTTTTCTATAGTAAATTATTCAAAAAATAATTTTCTACTGTCGCAAATTTTAATTACGCCAGGGATTGCCTTTTCTATAGTAAATTATTCGAAAAATAATTTTATACTGTCACAAATTTTAAATACGCCAGGGATTGCCTTTTCTATAGTAAATTATTCAAAAAATAATTTTATACTGTCGCAAATTTTAATTACGCCAAGGATTGCCTTTTCTATAGTAAATTATTCAAAAAATAATTTTCAACTGTCGCAAATTTTAATTGCGCCAGGGATTGCCTTTTCTATAGTAAATTATTCAAAAAATAATTTTATACTGTCACAAATTTTAATTGCGCCAGGGATTGCCTTTTCTACAGTAAATTTTTCAAAATATTAATTTTTTACTGTCGCAAATTTTAATTACGCCAGGGATTGCCTTTCTGTAGTAAATTATTAAAAAAATAATTTTATACTGTCGCAAATTTTAATTACGCCAGGGATTGCCTTTTCTATAGTAAATTATTCAAAAAATAATTTTATACTGTCGCAAATTTTAAATACGCCAGGGATTGCCTTTTCTATAGTAAATTATTCAAAAAATAATTTTATACTGTCGCAAATTTTAATTACGCCAGGATTGCCTTTTCTATAGTAAATTATTCAAAAAATAATTTTATACTGTCGCAAATTTTAATTACGCCAGGGATTTCCTTTTCTATAGTAAATTATTCAAAACATAATTTTTTACTGTCGCAAATTTTAAATACGCCAGGGATTGCCTTTTCTATAGTAAATTATTCAAAAAATAATTTTATACTGTCGCAAATTTTAATTACGCCAGGGATTGCCTTTTCTATAGTAAATTATTCAAAACATAATTTTTTACTGTCGCAAATTTTAAATACGCCAGGGATTGCCTTTTCTATAGTAAATTATTCAAAAAATAATTTTTTACTGTCGCAAATTTTAAGTGCGCCAGGGATTGCCTTTTCTATAATAAATTATTCAAAAAATAATTTTATACTGTCGCAAATTTTAATTGCGCCAGGGATTGCCTTTTCTACAGTAAATTTTTCAAAATATTAATTTTTTACTGTCGGAAATTTTAATTACGCCAGGGATTGCCTTTTCTATAGTAAATTATTCAAAAAATAATTTTCTACTGTCGCAAATTTTAATTACGCCAGGGATTGCCTTTTCTATAGTAAATTATTCAAAAAATAATTTTATACTGTCGCAAATTTTAAATACGCCAGGGATTGCCTTTTCTATAGTAAATTATTCAAAAAATAATTTTATACTGTCGCAAATTTTCATTACGCCAGGGATTGCCTTTTCTATAGTAAATTATTCATAAAATAATTTTCAACTGTCGCAAATTTTAATTACGCCAGGGATTGCCTTTTCTGTAGTAAATTATTCAAAAAATAATTTTCAACTGTCGCAAATTTTAATTACGCCAGGGATTGCCTTTTCTATAGTAAATTATTCAAAAAATAATTTTCAACTGTCGCAAATTTCAAATCCGCCAGGGATTGCCTTTTCTATAGTAAATTATTCAAAAAATAATTTTTTACTATCGCAAGTTTTAATTGCGCCAGGGATTGCCTTTTCTACAGTAAATTTTTCAAAATATTAATTTTTACTGTCGCAAATTTTAATTACGCCAGGGATTGCCTTTTCTATAGTAAATTATTCAAAAAATAATTTTCTACTGTCGCAAATTTTATTTACGCCAGGGATTACCTTTTCTATAGTAAATTATTCAAAAAATAATTTTATACTTTCGCAAATTTTAAATACGCCAGGGATTGCCTTTTCTCTAGTAAATTATTCAAAAAATAATTTTCAACTGTCGCAAATTTTAAGTGCGCCAGGGATTGCCTTTTCTATAGTAAATTATTCAAAAAATAATTTTTTACTGTCGCAAATTTTAAATACGCCAGGGATTACCTTTTCTATAGTAAATTATTCAAAAAATAATTTTTTACTGTCGCAAATTTTAAATACGCCAAGGATTGCCTTTTCTATAGTAAATTATTCAAAAAATAATTTTATACTGTCGCAAATTTTAATTACGCCAGGGATTGCCTTTTCTGTAGTAAATTATTCAAAAAATAATTTTCAACTGTCACAAATTTTAATTACGCCAGGGATTGCCTTTTCTATAGTAAATTATTCAAAAAATAATTTTCAACTGTCGCAAATTTTAATTGCGCCAGGGAGTGCCTTTTCTATAGTAAATTATTCAAAAAATAATTATTTACTGTCGCAAATTTCAAATCCGCCAGGGATTGCCTTTTCTATAGTAAATTATTCAAAAAATAATTTTTTACTGTCGCAAATTGTAATTGCGCCAGGGATTGCCTTTTCTATAGTAAATTATTCAAAAATAATTTTCAACTGTCGCAAATTTTAATTACGCTAGGGATTGCCTTTTCTATAGTAAAATTATTCAAAAAATAATTTTATACTGTCGCAAATTTTAATTACGCCAGGGATTGCCTTTTCTATAGTAAATTATTCAAAAAATAATTTTCAACTGTCGCAAATTTTAATTGCGCCAGGGATTGCCTTTTCTATAGTAAATTATTCAAAAAATAATTTTTTACTGTCGCAAATTTCAAATCCGCCAGGGATTGCCTTTTCTATAGTAAATTATTCAAAAAATAATTTTTTACTGTCGCAAATTTTAATTACGCCAGGGATTGCCTTTTCTATAGTAAATTATTCAAAAAATAATTTTCAACTGTAGCAAATTTTAATTACGCCAGGGATTGCCTTTTCTATAGTAAATTATTCAAAAAATAATTTTATACTGTCGCAAATTTTAATTACGCCAGGGATTGCCTTTTCTATAGTAAATTATTCAAAAAATAATTTTTTACTGTCGCAAATTTTAATTCCCCAGGGATTGCCTTTTCTATAGTAAATTATTCAAAAAATAATTTTTTACTGTCGCAAATTTTACTTACGCCAGGGATTGCCTTTTCTATAGTAAATTATTCAAAAAATAATTTTCAACTGTCGCAAATTTCAAATCCGCCAGGGATTGCCTTTTCTATAGTAAATAATTCAAAAAAATAATTTTTTACTATCGCAAGTTTTAATTGCGCCAGGGATTGCCTTTTCTACAGTAAATTTTTCAAAATATTAATTTTTTACTGTCGCAAATTTTAATTACGCCAGGGATTGCCTTTTCTATAGTAAATTATTCAAAAAATAATTTTCTACTGTCGCAAATTTTAATTACGCCAGGGATTGCCTTTTCTATAGTAAATTATTCAAAAAATAATTTTATACTGTCGCAAATTTTAAATACGCCAGGGATTGCCTTTTCTATAGTAAATTATTCAAAAAATAATTTTATACTGTCGCAAATTTTAATTACGCCAGGGATTGCCTTTTCTATAGTAAATTATTCAAAAAATAATTTTCAACTGTCGCAAATTTTAATTGCGCCAGGGATTGCCTTTTCTATAGTAAATTATTCAAAAAATAATTTTATACTGTCGCAAATTTTAATTACGCCAGGGATTGCCTTTCCTATAGTAAATTATTCAAAAAATAATTTCAACTGTCGCAAATTTTAATTACGCCAGGGATTGCCTTTTCTATAGTAAATTATTCAAAAAATAATTTTCTACTGTCGCAAATTTTAATTACGCCAGGGATTGCCTTTTCTATAGTAAATTATTCAAAAAATAATTTTCAACTCTCGCAAATTTTAATTACGTCAGGGATTGCCTTTTCTATAGTAAATTATTCAAAAAATAATGTTATACTGTCGCAAATTTTAAATACGCCATGGATTGCCTTTTCTATAGTAAATTAATCAAAAAATAATTTTATACTGTCGCAAATTTTAATTACGCCAAGGATTGCCTTTTCTATAGTAAATTATTCAAAAAATAATTTTCAACTGTCGCAAATTTTAATTGCGCCAGGGATTGCCTTTTCTATAGTAAATTATTCAAAAAATAATTTTATACTGTCACAAATTTTAATTGCGCCAGGGATTGCCTTTTCTACAGTAAATTTTTCAAAATATTAATTTTTTACTGTCGCAAATTTTAATTACGCCAGGGATTGCCTTTTCTATAGTAAATTATTAAAAAAATAATTTTATACTGTCGCAAATTTTAATTACGCCAGGGATTGCCTTTTCTATAGTAAATTATTCAAAAAATAATTTTATACTGTCGCAAATTTTAAATACGCCAGGGATTGCCTTTTCTATAGTAAATTATTCAAAAAATAATTTTATACTGTCGCAAATTTTAATTACGCCTGGGATTGCTTTTTCTATAGTAAATTATTCAAAAAATAATTTTATACTGTCGCAAATTTTAATTACGCCAGGGATTGCCTTTTCTATAGTAAATTATTCAAAACATAATTTTTTACTGTCGCAAATTTTAAATACGCCAGGGATTGCCTTTTCTATAGTAAATTATTCAAAAAATAATTTTATACTGTCGCAAATTTTAATTACGCCAGGGATTGCCTTTTATATAGTAAATTATTCAAAACATAATTTTTTACTGTCGCAAATTTTAAATACGCCAGGGATTGCCTTTTCTATAGTAAATTATTCAAAAAATAATTTTTTACTGTCGCAAATTTTAAGTGCGCCAGGGATTGCCTTTTCTATAGTAAATTATTCAAAAAATAATTTTCAACTGTCGCAAATTTTAATTGCGCCAGGGATTGCCTTTTCTATAGTAAATTATTCAAAAAATTATTTTTTACTTTCGCAAATTTCAAATCCGCCAGGGATTGCCTTTTCTATAGTAAATTATTCAAAAAATAATTTTCTACTGTCGCAAATTTTAATTGCGCCAGGGATTGCCTTTTCTATAATAAATTATTCAAAAAATAATTTTATACTGTCGCAAATTTTAATTGCGCCAGGGATTGCCTTTTCTACAGTAAATTTTTCAAGATATTAATTTTTTACTGTCGCAAATTTTAATTACGCCAGGGATTGCCTTTTCTATAGTAAATTATTCAAAAAATAATTTTCTACTGTCGCAAATTTTAATTACGCCAGGGATTGCCTTTTCTATAGTAAATTATTCAAAAAATAATTTTATACTGTCGCAAATTTTAAATACGCCAGGGATTGCCTTTTCTATAGTAAATTATTCAAAAAATAATTTTATACTGTCGCAAATTTTCATTACGCCAGGGATTGCCTTTTCTATAGTAAATTATTCATAAAATAATTTTCAACTGTCGCAAATTTTAATTACGCCAGGGATTGCCTTTTCTATAGTAAATTATTCAAAAAATAATTTTCAACTGTCGCAAATTTTAATTACGCCAGGGATTGCCTTTTCTATAGTAAATTATTCAAAAAATAATTTTCAACTGTCGCAAATTTCAAATCCGCCAGGGATTGCCTTTTCTATAGTAAATTATTCAAAAAATAATTTTTTAATATCGCAAGTTTTAATTGCGCCAGGGATTGCCTTTTCTACAGTAAATTTTTCAAAATATTAATTTTTTACTGTCGCAAATTTTAATTACGCCAGGGATTGCCTTTTCTATAGTAAATTATTCAAAAAATAATTTTCTACTGTCGCAAATTTTAATTACGCCAGGGATTACCTTTTCTATAGTAAATTATTCAAAAAATAATTTTATACTTTCGCAAATTTTAAATACGCCAGGGATTGCCTTTTCTCTAGTAAATTATTCAAAAAATAATGTTATCCTGTCGCAAATTTTAATTACGCCAGGGATTGCCTTTTCTATAGTAAATTATTCAAAAAATAATTTTCAACTGTCGCAGATTTTAATTGCGCCAGGGATTGCCTTTTCTATAGTAAATTATTCAAAAAATAATTTTATACTGTCGCAAATTTTAATTGCGCCAGGGATTGCCTTTTCTACAGTAAATTTTTCAAAATATTAATTTTTTACTGTCGCAAAATTTAATTACGCCAGGGATTGCCTTTTCTATAGTAAATTATTCAAAAAATAATTTTCTACTGTCGCAAATTTTAATTACGCCATGGATTGCCTTTTCTATAGTAAATTATTCAAAAAATAATTTTATACTATCGCAAATTTTAAATACGCCAGGGATTGCCTTTTCTATATTAAATTATTCGAAAAATAATTTTATACTGTCGCAAATTTTAATTACGCCAGGGATTGCCTTCTCTATAGTAAATTATTCAAAAAATAATTTTCAACTGTCGCAAATTTTAATTGCGCCAGGGATTGCCTTTTCTATAGTAAATTATTCAAAAAATAATTTTGTACTGTCGCAAATTTTAATTACGCCAGGGATTGCCTTTTCTATAGTAAATTATTCAAAAAATAATTTTCAACTGTCGCAAATTTTAATTGCGCCAGGGATTGCCTTTTCTATAGTAAATTATTCAAAAAATAATTTTATACTGTCGCAAATTTTAATTACGCCAGGGATTGCCTTTTCTATAGTAAATTATTCAAAAAATAATTTTCAACTGTCGCAAATTTTAATTACGCCAGGGATTGCCTTTTCTATAGTAAATTATTCAAAAAATAATTTTTTACTGTCGCAAATTGTAATTGCGCCAGAGATTGCCTTTTCTATAGTAAATTATTCAAAAAATAATTTCTTACTGTCGCAAATTTTAAATACGCCAGGGATTGCCTTTTCTATAGTAAATTATTCAAAAAATAATTTTCAACTGTCGCAAATTTTAAGTGCGCCAGGGATTGCCTTTTCTATAGTAAATTATTCAAAAAATAATTTTTTACTGTCGCAAATTTTAAATACGCCAGAGATTGCCTTTTCTATAGTAAATTATTCAAAAAATAATTTTTTACTGTCGCAAATTTTAAATACGCCAGGGATTGCCTTTTCTATAGTAAATTATTCAAAAAATAATTTTATACTGTCGCAAATTTTAATTACGCCAGGGATTGCCTTTTCTGTAGTAAATTATTCAAAAAATAATTTTCAACTGTCACAAATTTTAATTACGCCAGGGATTGCCTTTTCTATAGTAAATTATTCAAAAAATAATTTTCAACTGTCGCAAATTTTAATTGCGCCAGGGAGTGCCTTTTCTATAGTAAATTATTCAAAAAATAATTTTTTACTGTCGCAAATTTCAAATCCGCCAGGGATTGCCTTTTCTATAGTAAATTATTCAAAAAATAATTTTTTACTGTCGCAATTTGTAATTGCGCCAGGGATTGCCTTTTCTATAGTAAATTATTCAAAAAATAATTTTCAACTGTCGCAAATTTTAATTACGCTAGGGATTGCCTTTTCTATAGTAAATTATTCAAAAAATAATTTTATACTGTCGCAAATTTTAATTACGCCAGGGATTGCCTTTTCTATAGTAAATTATTCAAAAAATAATTTTCAACTGTCGCAAATTTTAATTGCGCCAGGGATTGCCTTTTCTATAGTAAATTATTCAAAAAATAATTTTTTACTGTCGCAAATTTCAAATCCGCCAGGGATTGCCTTTTCTATAGTAAATTATTCAAAAAATAATTTTTTACTGTCGCAAATTTTAATTACGCCAGGGATTGCCTTTTCTATAGTAAATTATTCAAAAAATAATTTTCAACTGTAGCAAATTTTAATTACGCCAGGGATTGCCTTTTCTATAGTAAATTATTCAAAAAATAATTTTATACTGTCGCAAATTTTAATTACGCCAGGGATTGCCTTTTCTATAGTAAATTATTCAAAAAATAATTTTTTACTGTCGCAAATTTTAATTCCCCAGGGATTGCCTTTTCTATAGTAAATTATTCAAAAAGTAATTTTTTACTGTCGCAAATTTTACTTACGCCAGGGATTTCCTTTTCTATAGTAAATTATTCAAAAAATAATTTTCAACTGTCGCAAATTTCAAATCCGCCAGGGATTGCCTTTTCTATAGTAAATAATTCAAAAAATAATTTTTTACTATCGCAAGTTTTAATTGCGCCAGGGATTGCCTTTTCTACAGTAAATTTTTCAAAATATTAATTTTTTACTGTCGCAAATTTTAATTACGCCAGGGATTGCCTTTTCTATAGTAAATTATTCAAAAAATAATTTTCTACTGTCGCAAATTTTAATTACGCCAGGGATTGCCTTTTCTATAGTAAATTATTCAAAAAATAATTTTATACTGTCGCAAATTTTAAATACGCCAGGGATTGCCTTTTCTATAGTAAATTATTCAAAAAATAATTTTATACTGTCGCAAATTTTAATTACGCCAGGGATTGCCTTTTCTATAGTAAATTATTCAAAAAATAATTTTCAACTGTCGCAAATTTTAATTGCGCCAGGGATTGCCTTTTCTATAGTAAATTATTCAAAAAATAATTTTATACTGTCGCAAATTTTAATTACGCCAGGGATTGCCTTTTCTATAGTAAATTATTCAAAAAATAATTTTCAACTGTCGCAAATTTTAATTACGCCAGGGATTGCCTTTTCTATAGTAAATTATTCAAAAAATAATTTTCTACTGTCGCAAATTTTAATTACGCCAGGGATTGCCTTTTCTATAGTGAATTATTCAAAAAATAATTTTCAACTGTTGCAAATTTTAAGTTCGCCAGGGATTGCCTTTTCTGTAGTAAATTATTCAAAAAATAATTTTCTACTGTCGCAAGTTTTAATTTCGCCAGGGAATGCCTTTTCTATAGTAAATTATTCAAAAAATAATTTTCTACTGTCGCAAATTTTAATTACGCCAGGGATTGCCTTTTCTATTGTAAACTTTTCAAAAAATAATTTTCTACTGTCGCAAATTTTAATTACGACAGGGATTGCCTTTTCTATAGTAAATTATTCAAAAAATAATTTTCTACTGTCGCAAATTTTAATTACGCCAGGGATTGCCTTTTCTATAGTAAATTATTCAAAAAATAATTTTCTACTGTCGCAAATTTTAATTACGCCAGGGATTGCCTTTTCTATAGTAAATTATTCAAAAAATAATTTTCAACTGTCGCAAATTTTAATTACGCCAGGAATTGCCTTTTCTATAGTAAATTATTCAAAAAATAATTTTTTACTGTCGCAAATTTTAAGTGCGCCAGGGATTGCCTTTTCTATAGTAAATTATTCAAAAAATAATTTTCAACTGTCGCAAATTTTAATTGCGCCAGGGATTGCCTTTTCTATAGTAAATTATTCAAAAAATAATTTTTTACTGTCGCAAATTTTAATTACGCCAGGGATTGCCTTTTCTATAGTAAATTATACAAAAAATAATTTTCAACTGTCGCAAATTTCAAATACGCCAGGGATTGCCTTTTCTATAGTAAATTATTCAAAAAATAATTTTTTACTATCGCAAGTTTTAATTGCGCCAGGGATTGCCTTTTCTACAGTAAATTTTTCAAAATATTAATTTTTTACTGTCGCAAATTTTAATTACGACAGGGATTGCCTTTTCTATAGTAAATTATTCAAAAAATAATTTTCTACTGTCGCAAATTTTAATTAAGCCAGGGATTGCCTTTTCTATAGTAAATTATTCAAAAAATAATTTTATACTGTCGCAAATTTTAATTGCGCCAGGGATTGCCATTTCTGTAGTAAATTATTCAAAAAATAATTTTTTACTGTCGCAAATTTTAAATATTACAGGGATTGCCTTTTCTATAGTAAATTATTCAAAAAATAATTTTCAACTGTCGCAAATTTTAATTACGCCAGGGATTGTCTTTTCTATAGTAAATTATTCAAAAAATAATTTTATACTGTCGCAAATTTTAATTACGCCAGGGATTGCCTTTTCTATAGTAAATTATTCAAAAAATAATTTTCAACTGTCGCAAATTTTAATTGCGCCAGGGATTGCCTTTTCTATAGTAAATTATTCAAAAAATAATTTTTTACTGTCGCAAATTTTATGTGCGCCAGGGATTGCCTTTTCTATAGTAAATTATTCAAAAATTAATTTTCTACTGTCGCAAATTTTAATTAGGCCAGGGATTGCCTTTTCTATAGTAAATTATTCAAAAAATAATTTTCTACTGTCGCAAATTTTAATTATGCCAGGGATTGCCTTTTCTATAGTAAATTATTCAAAAAATAGTTTTCTACTGTCGCAAATTTTAATTACGCCAGGGATTGCCTTTTATATAGTAAATTTTTAAAAAAATAATTTTTTACTGTCGCAAATTTTAATTACGCCAGGGATTGCCTTTTCTATAGTAAATTATTCAAAAAATAATTTTCTACTGTCGCAAATTTTAATTACGCCAGGGATTGCCTTTTCTATAGTAAACTATTCAAAAAATAATTTTCAACTGTCGCAAATTTTAATTACGCCAGGGATTGCCTTTTCTATAGTAAATTATTCAAAAAATAATTTTATACTGTCGCAAATTTTAATTACGCCAGGGATTGCCTTTTCTATAGTAAATTATTCAAAAAATAATTTCTTACTGTCGCAAATTTTAAATATCCCAGGGATTGCCTTTTCTATAGTAAATTATTCAAAAAATAATTTTATACTGTCGCAAATTTCAATTACGCCAGGGATTGCCTTTTCTATAGTAAATTATTCAAAAAATAATTTCTTACTGTCGCAAATTTTAAATACGCCTGGGATTGCCTTTTCTATAGTAAATTATTCAAAAAATAATTTTCAACTGTCGCAAATTTTAAATACGCCAGGGATTGCCTTTTCTATAGTAAATTATTCAAAAAATAATTTTCTACTGTCGCAAATTGTAATTGCGCCAGGGATTGCCTTTTCTATAGAAAATTATTCAAAAAATAATTTCTTACTGTCGCAAATTTTAAAAACGCCAGGGATTGCCTTTTCTATAGTAAATTATTCAAAAAATAATTTTCAACTGTCACAAATTTTAAGTGCGCCAGGGATTGCCTTTTCTCTAGTAAATTATTCAAAAAATAATTTTTTACTGTCGCAAATTTTAAATACGCCAGGGATTGCCTTTTCTATAGTAAATTATTCAAAAAATAATTTTTTACTTTCGCAAATTTTAAATACGCCAGGGATTGCCTTTTTTATAGTAAATTATTCAAAAAATAATTTTCAACTGTCGCAAATTTTAGTTACGCCAGGGATTGCGTTCTCTATAGTAAATTATTCAAAAAATAATTTTATACTGTCGCAATTTTTAATTACGCCAGGGATTGCCTTTTCTATAGTAAATTTTTCAAAAAATAATTTTCAACTGTCGCAAATTTTAATTGCGCCAGGGATTGCCTTTTCTATAGTAAATTATTCAAAAAATAATTTTCAACTGTCGCAAATTTTAATTACGCCAGGAATTGCCTTTTCTATAGTAAATTATTCAAAAAATAATTTTTTACTGTCGCAAATTTTAAGTGCGCCAGGGATTGCCTTTTCTATAGTAAATTATGCAAAAAATAATTTTCAACTGTCGAAAATTTTAATTGCGCCAAGGATTGCCTTTTCTATAGTAAATTATTCAAAAAATAATTTTTTACTGTCGCAAATTTTAATTACGCCAGGGATTGTATTTTCTATAGTAAATTATTCAAAAAATAATTTTCAAATGTCGCAAATTTCAAATCCGCCAGGGATTGCCTTTTCTATAGTAAATTATTCAAAAAATAATTTTTTACTATCGCAAGTTTTAATTGCGCCAGGGATTGCCTTTTCTACAGTAAATTTTTCAAAATATTAATTTTTTACTGTCGCAAATTTTAATTACGCCAGGGATTGCCTTTTCTATAGTAAATTATTCAAAAAATAATTTTCTACTGTCGCAAATTTTAATTACGCCAGGGATTGCCTTTTCTATAGTAAATTATTCAAAAAATAATTTTATACTGTCGCAAATTTAATTGCGCCAGGGATTGCCTTTTCTGTAGTAAATTATTCAAAAAATAATTTTTTATTGTCGCAAATTTTAAATATCCCAGGGATTGCCTTTTCTATAGTAAATTATTAAAAAAATAATTTTCAACTGTCGCAAATTTTAATTACGCCAGGGATTGCCTTTTCTACAGTAAATTATTCAAAAAATAATTTTATACTGTCGCAAATTTTAATTACGCCAGGGATTGCCTTTTCTATAGTAAATTATTCAAAAAATAATTTTCAACTGTCGCAAATTTTAATTGCGCCAGGGATTGCCTTTTCTATAGTAAATTATTCAAAAAATAATTTTTTACTGTCGCAAATCTTATGTGCGCCAGGGATTGCCTTTTCTATAGTAAATTATTCAAAAAATAATTTTCTACTGTCGCAAATTTTAATTACGCCAGGGATTGCCTTTTCTATAGTAAATTATTCAAAAAATAATTTTCTACTGTCGCAAATTTTAATTACGCCAGGGATTGCCTTTTCTATAGTAAATTATTCAAAAAATAATTTTCTACTGTCGCAAATTTTAATTACGCCAGGGATTGCCTTTTCTATAGTAAATTATTCAAAAAATAATTTTCAACTGTCGCAAATTTTAATTACGCCAGGGATTGCCTTTTCTATAGTAAATTATTCAAAAATAATTTTATACTGTCGCAAATTTTAATTACGCCAGGGATTGCCTTTTCTATAGTAAATTATTCAAAAAATAATTTCTTACTGTCGCAAATTTTAAATATCCCAGGGATTGCCTTTTCTATAGTAAATTATTCAAAAAATAATTTTATACTGTCGCAAATTTTAATTACGCCAGGGATTGCCTTTTCTATAGTAAATTATTCAAAAAATAATTTTCTACTGTCGCAAATTTTAATTATGCCAGGGATTGCCTTTTCTATAGTAAATTTTTCAAAAAATAATTTTTTACTGTCGCAAATTTTAAATATCCCAGGGATTGCCTTTTCTATAGTAAATTATTCAAAAAGTAATTTTCTACTGTCGCAAATTTTAAATACGCCAGGGATTGCCTTTTCTATAGTAAATTTTGCAAAGAAATAATTTTTTACTATCGCAAATTTTAATTACGCCAGGGATTGCCTTTTCTATAGTAAATTATTCAAAAAATAATTTTCAACTTTCGCAAATTTTAATTGCGCCAGGGATTGCCTTTTCTATAGTAAATTATTCAAAAAATAATTTTTCACTGTCGCAAATTTTAATTACGCCAGGGATTGCCTTTTCTATAGTAAATTATTTAAAAAATAATTTTTTACTGTCGCAAATTTCAAATCCGCCAGGGATTGCCTTTTCTATAGTAAATTATTCAAAAAATAATTTTCTACTGTCGCAAATTTTAATTACGCCAGGGATTGCCTTTTCTATAGTAAATTATTCAAAAAATAATTTTCTACTGTCGCAAATTTTAATTACGCCAGGGATTGCCTTTTCTATAGTAAATTATTCAAAAAATAATTTTCTACTGTCGCAAATTTTAATTACGACAGGGATTGCCTTTTCTATAGTAAATTATTCAAAAAATAATTTTTTACTGTCGCAAATTTTAATTACGCCAGGGATTGCCTATTCTATAGTAAATTATTCAAAAAATAATTTTCTACTGTCGCAAATTTTAATTACGCCAGGGATTGCCTTTTCTATAGTAAATTATTCAAAAAATAATTTTCTACTGTCGCAAGTTTTAAGTGCGCCAGGGATTGCCTTTTCTATAGTAAATTATTCAAAAAATAATTTTCTACTGTCGCAAATTTCAAATCCGCCAGGGATTGCCTTTTCTATAGTAAATTATTAAAAAAATAATTTTCAACTGTCGCAAATTTTAATTACGCCAGGGATTGCCTTTTCTATAGTAAATTATTCAAAAAATAATTTTCTACTGTCGCAAATTTTAATTACGCCAGGGATTGCCTTTTCTATAGTAAATTATTCAAAAAATGATTTTATACTGTCGCAAATTTTAATTACGCCAGGGATTGCGTTTTCTATAGTAAATTATTCAAAAAATAATTTTCTACTGTCGCAAATTTTAAATATCCCAGGGATTGCCTTTTCTATATTAAATTTCTCACAAATTAATTTTTTACTGTCGCAAATTTCAAATCCGCCAGGGATTGCCTTTTCTATAGTAAATTATTCAAAAAATAATTTTCAACTGTCGCAAATTTTAATTGCGCCAGAGATTGCCTTTTCTATAGTAAATTATTCAAAAAATAATTTTTTACTGTCGAAAATTTCAAATCCGCCAGGGATTGCCTTTTCTATAGTAAATTATTCAAAAAATAATTTTCTACTTTCGCAAATTTTAATTGCGCCAGGGTTTGCCTTTTCTATAGTAAATTATTCAAAAAATAATTTTCAACTGTCGCAAATTTTAATTAAGCCAGGGATTGCCTTTTCTATAGTAAATTATTCAAAAAATAATTTCCTACTGTCGCAAATTTTAATTGCGCCAGGGATTGCCTTTTCTATAGTAAATTATTCAAAAAATAATTTTTTACTGTCGCAAATTTTAATTGCGCCAGGGATTGCCTTTTCTATAGTAAATTTTGCAAAAAAATAATTTTTTACTGTCGCAAATTTCAAATCCGCCAGGGATTGCCTTTTCTATAGTAAATTATTCAAAAAATAATTTTCTACTGTCGCAAATTTTAGTTGCGCCAGGGATTGCCTTTTCTATAGTAAATTATTCAAAAAATAATTTTCTACTGTCGCAAATTTTAAATACGCCAGGGATTGCCTTTTCTATAGTAAATTTTGCAAAAAAATAATTTTTTACTGTCGCAAATTTTAAATATCCCAGGGATTGCCTTTTCTATAGTAAATTATTCAAAAAAATAATTTTTTACTGTCGCAAATTTTAAATATCCCAGGGATTGCCTTTTCTATAGTAAATTATTCAAAAAATAATTTTCTACTGTCGCAAATTTTAATTACGCCAGGGATTGCCTTTTCTATAGTAAATTATTCAAAAAATAATTTTCTACTGTCGCAAATTTTAATTACGCCAGGAATTGCATTTTCTATAGTAAATTATTCAAAAAATAATTTTTTAATGTCGCAAATTTTAATTACGCCAGGGATTGCCTTTTCTATAGTATGTTATTCAAAAAATAATTTTCTACTGTCGCAAATTTTAATTACGCCAGGGATTGCCTTTTCTATAGTAAATTATTCAAAAAATAATTTTCTACTGTCGCAAATTTTAATTGCGCCAGGGATTGCCTTTTCTATAGTAAATTATTCAAAACATAATTTTCTACTGTCGGAAATTTTAAATAAGCCAGGGATTGCCTTTTCTATAGTAAATTTTGCAAAAAAATAATTTTTTACTGTCGCAAATTTTAAATATCCCAGGGATTGCCTTTTCTATAGTAAATTTCTCACAAATTAATTTTTTACTGTCGCAAATTTTAATTACGCCAGGGATTGCCTTTTCTATAGTAAATTATTCAAAAAATAATTTTCTACTGTCGCAAATTTTAATTACGCCAGGGATTTCCTTTTCTATAGTAAATTATTCAAAAAATAATTTTCTACTGTCGCAAATTTTAATTACGCCAGGGATTGCCTTTTCTATAGTAAATTATTCAATAAATAATTTTCTACTGTCGCAAATTTTAATTACGCCAGGGATTGCCTTTTCAATAGTAAATTATTCAAAAAATAATTTTCTACTGTCGCAAATTTTAATTACGACAGGGATTGCCTTTTCTATAGTAAATTATTCAAAAAATAATTTTTTACTGTCGCAAATTTTAATTACGCCAGGGATTGCCTTTTCTATAGTAAATTATTCAAAAAATAATTTAATACTGTCGCAAATTTTAATTACGCCAAGGATTGCCTTTTCTATAGTAAATTATTCAAAAAATAATTTTCTACTGTCGCAAGTTTTAAGTGCGCCAGGGTTTGCCTTTTCTATAGTAAATTATTCAAAAAATAATTTTTTACTGTCGCAAATTTCAAATCCGCCAGGGATTGCCTTTTCTATAGTAAATTATTCAAAAAATAATTTTCAACTGTCGCAAATTTTAATTACGCCAGGGATTGCCTTTTCTATAGTAAATTATTCAAAAAATAATTTTCTACTGTCGCAAATTTTAATTACGCCAGGGATTGCCTTTTCTATAGTAAATTATTCAAAAAATGATTTTATACTGTCGCAAATTTTAATTAAGCCAGGGATTGCCTTTTCTATAGTAAGTTATTCAAAAAATAATTTTCTACTGTCGCAAATTTTAAATATCCCAGGGATTGCCTTTTCTATATTAAATTTCTCACAAATTAATTTTTTACTGTCGCAAATTTCAAATCCGCCAGGGATTGCCTTTTCTATAGTAAATTATTCAAAAAATAATTTTCAACTGTCGCAAATTTTAATTGCGCCAGAGATTGCCTTTTCTATAGTAAATTATTCAAAAAATAATTTTTTACTGTCGAATATTTCAAATCCGCCAGGGATTGCCTTTTCTATAGTAAATTATTCAAAAAATAATTTTCTACTTTCGCAAATTTTAATTGCGCCAGGGTTTGCCTTTTCTATAGTAAATTATTCAAAAAATAATTTTCAACTGTCCCAAATTTTAATTAAGCCAGGGATTGCCTTTTCTATAGTAAATTATTCAAAAAATAATTTTCTACTGTCGCAAATTTTAATTGCGCCAGGGATTGCCTTTTCTATAGTAAATTATTCAAAAAATAATTTTTTACTGTCGCAAACTTTAATTGCGCTAGGGATTGCCTTTTCTATAGTAAATTTTGCAAAAAAATAATTTTTTACTGTCGCAAATTTCAAATCCGCCAGGGATTGCCTTTTCTATAGTAAATTATTCAAAAAATAATTTTCTACTGTCGCAAATTTTAATTGCGCCAGGGATTGCCTTTTCTATAGTAAATTATTCAAAAAATAATTTTCTACTGTCGCAAATTTTAAATACGCCAGGGATTGCCTTTTCTATAGTAAATTTTGCAAAAAAAGAATTTTTTACTGTCGCAAATTTTAAATATCCCAGGGATTGCCTTTTCTATAGTAAATTATTCAAAAAAATAATTTTTTACTGTCGCAAATTTTAAATATCCCAGGGATTGCCTTTTCTATAGTAAATTATTCAAAAAATAATTTTCAACTGTCGCAAATTTTAATTACGCCAGGGATTGCCTTTTCTATAGTAAATTATTCAAAAATAATTTTCTACTGTCGCAAATTTTAATTACGCCAGGGATTGCCTTTTCTATAGTAAATTATTCAAAAAATAATTTTCTACTGTCGCAAATTTTAATTACGCCAGGGATTGCATTTTCTATAGTAAATTATTCAAAAAATAATTTTTTAATGTCGCAAATTTTAATTACGCCAGGGATTGCCTTTTCTATAGTATATTATTCAAAAAATAATTTTCTACTGTCGCAAATTTTAATTACGCCAGGGATTGCCTTTTCTATAGTAAATTATTCAAAAAATAATTTTCTACTGTCGCAAGTTTTAAGTGCGCCAGGGATTGCCTTTTCTATAGTAAATTATTCAAAAAATTATTTTCAACTGTCGCAAATTTTAGTTGCGCCAGGGATTGCCTTTTCTATAGTAAATTATTCAAAAAATAATTTTTTACTGTCGCAAATTTCAAATCTGCCAGGGATTGCCTTTTCTATAGTAAATTATTCAAAAAATAATTTTCAACTGTCGCAAATTTTAATTACGCCAGGGATTGCCTTTTCTATAGTAAATTATTCAAAAAATAATTTTCAACTGTCGCAAATTTTAATTACGCCAGGGATTGCCTTTTCTATAGTAAATTATTCAAAAAATAATTTTCTACTGTCGCAAATTTTAATTTCGCCAGGGATTGCCTTTTCTATAGTAAATTATTCAAAAAATAATTTTCAACTGTCGCAAATTTCAATTGCGCCAGGGATTGCCTTTTCTATAGTAAATTATTCAAAAAATAATTTTATAATGTCGCAAATTTTAATTACGCCAGGGATTGCCTTTTCTATAGTAAATTATTCAAAAAATAATTCTCAACTATCGCAAATTTTAATTGCGCCAGGGATTGACTTTTCTATAGTAAATTATTCAAAAAATAATTTTCTACTGTCGCAAATTTCAAATTCGCCAGGGATTGCCTTTTCTATAGTAAAGTTTGCAAAAAAATAATTTTTTACTGTCGCAAATTTTAAATATCCCAGGGATTGCCTTTTCTATAGTAAATTATTCAAAAAATAATTTTCTACTGTCGCAAATTTTAATTACGCCAGGGATTGCCTTTTCTATAGTAAATTATTCAAAAAATAATTTTCTACTGTCGCAAATTTTAAATACGCCAGGGATTGCCTTTTCTATAGTAAATTTTGCAAAAAAATAATTTTTTACTGTCGCAAATTTTAAATATCCCAGGGATTGCCTTTTCTATCGTAAATTATTCAAAAAAATAATTTTTTACTGTCGCAAATTTTAAATATCCCAGGGACTGCCTTTTCTATAGTAAATTATTCAAAAAATAATTTTCAACTGTCGCAAATTTTAATTACGCCAGGGATTGCCTTTTCTATAGTAAATTATTCAAAAAATAATTTTCTACTGTCGCAAATTTTAATTACGCCAGGGATTGCCTTTTCTATAGTAAATTGTTCAAAAAATAATTTTCTACTGTCGCAAATTTTAATTACGCCAGGGATTGCCTTTTCTATAGTAAATTATTCAAAAAATAATTTTCAACTGTCGCAAATTTTAATTACGCCAGGGATTGCCATTTCTATAGTAAATTATTCAAAAAATAATTTTCAACTGTCGCAAATTTTAATTACGCCAGGGATTGCCTTTTCTATAGTAAATTATTCAAAAAATAATTTTCTACTGTCGCAAATTTTAATTAAGCCAGGGATTGCCTTTTCTATAGTAAATTATTCAAAAAATAATTTTCAACTGTCGCAAATTTCAATTGCGCCAGGGATTGCCTTTCTATAGTAAATTATTCAAAAAATATTTTTATAATGTCGCAAATTTTAATTACGCCAGGGATTGCCTTTTCTATAGTAAATTATTCAAAAAATAATTCTCAACTATCGCAAATTTTAATTGCGCCAGGGATTGCCTTTTCTATAGTAAATTATTCAAAAAATAATTTTCTACTGTCGCAAATTTCAAATTCGCCAGGGATTGCCTTTTCTATAGTAAATTTTGCAAAAAAATAATTTTTTACTGTCGCAAATTTTAAATATCCCAGGGATTGCCTTTTCTATAGTAAATTATTCAAAAAATTATTTTCTACTGTCGCAAATTTTAATTACGCCAGGGATTGCCTTTTCTATAGTAAATTATTCAAAAATTAATTTTCTACTGTCGCAAATTTTAATTACGCCAGGGATTGCCTTTTCTATAGTAAATTATTCAAAAAATAATTTTCAACTGTCGCAAATTTTAATTACGCCAGGGATTGCCTTTTCTATAGTAAATTATTCAAAAAATAATTTTCTATTGTCGCAAATTTTAATTACGCCAGGGATTGCCTTTTCTATAGTAAATTATTCAAAAAATAATTTTCTACTGTCGCAAATTTTAATTACGCCAGGGATTGCCTTTTCTATAGTAAATTATTCAAAAAATAATTTTTTACTGTCGCAAATTTCAAATCCGCCAGGGATTGCCTTTTCTATAGTAAATTATTCAAAAAATAATTTTCAACTGTCGCAAATTTTAATTACGCGAGGGATTGCCTTTTCTATAGTAAATTATTCAAAAAATAATTTTTTACTGTCGCAAATTTCAAATCCGCCAGAGATTGCCTTTTCTATAGTAAATTATTCAAAAAATAATTTTATACTGTCGCAAATTTTAATTACGCCAGGGATTGCCTTTTCTATAGTAAATTATTCAAAAAATAATTTTTTACTGTCGCAAATTTTAAATATCCCAGGGATTGCCTTTTCTATAGTAAATTATTCAAAAAACAATTTTCAACTGTCGCAAATTTTAATTACGCCAGGGATTGCCTTTTCTATAGTAAATTATTCAAAAAATAATTTTATACTGTTGCAAATTTTAATTACGCCAGGGATTGCCTTTTCTATAGTAAATTATTCAAAAAAAAAATTTCAACTGTCGCAAATTTTAAATACGCCAGGGATTGCCTTTTCTATAGTAAATTATTCAAAAAATAATTTTCTACTGTCGCAAATTTTAATTACGCCAGGGATTGCCTTTTCTATAGTAAATTATTCAAAAAATAATTTTCAACTGTCGCAAATTTTAATTACGCCAGGGATTGCCTTTTCTATAGTAAATTATTCAAAAAATAATTTTCTACTGTCGCAAATTTCAAATCCGCCAGGGATTGCCTTTTCTATAGTAAATTATTCAAAAAATAATTTTCTACTGTCGCAAATTTCAAATCCGCCAGGGATTGCCTTTTCTATAGTAAATTATTCAAAAAATAATTTTCAACTGTCGCAAATTTTAATTACGCCAGGGATTGCTTTTTCTATAGTAAATTATTCAAAAAAATAACTTTATACTGTCGCAAATTTTAAATGCGCCAGGGATTGCCTTTTCTATAGTAAATTATTCAAAAAATAATTTTATACTGTCGCAAATTTTAATTGCGCCAGGGATTGCCTTTTCTATAGTAAATTATTCAAAAAATAATTTTTTACTGTCGCAAATTTCAAATCCGCCAGGGATTGCCTTTTCTATAGTAAATTATTCAAAAAATAATTTTATACTCTCGCAAATTTTAAATACGCCAGGGATTGCCTTTTCTATAGTAAATTATTCAAAAAATAATTTTCTACTGTCGCAAATTGTAATTGCGCCAGGGATTGCCTTTTCTATAGTAAATTATTCATAAAATAATTTTCTACTGTCGCAAATTTTAATTACCCCAGAGATTGCCTTTTCTATATTAAATTATTCAAAAAATAATTTTCAACTGTCGCAAATTTTAATTGCGCCAGGGATTGCCTTTTCTATAGTAAATTATTCAAAAAATAATTTTCAACTGTCGCAAATTTTAATTACGCCAGGGATTGCCTTTTCTATAGTAAATTATTCAAAAAATAATTTTATACTGTCGCAAATTTTAAGTGCGCCAGGGATTGCCTTTTCTATAGTAAATTATTCAAAAAATAATTTTATACTGTCGCAAATTTTAATTACGCCAGGGATTGCCTTTTCTATAGTAAATTATTCAAAAAATAATTTTCAACTGTCGCAAATTTCAAATCCGCCAGGGATTGCCTTTTCTATAGTAAATTTTTCAAAAAATAATTTTTTACTGTCGCAAATTTTAATTACGCCTGGGATTGCCTTTTCTATAGTAAATTATTCAAAAAATAATTTTCAACTGTCGCAAATTTTAAATACGCCAGGGATTGCCTTTTCTGTAGTAAATTATTCAAAAAATAATTTTCTACTGTCGCAAATTGTAATTGCACCAGGGATTGCCTTTTCTATATTAAATTATTCAAAAAATGATTTTCAACTGTCGCAAATTTTAATTGCGCCAGGGATTGCCTTTTCTATAGTAAATTATTCAAAAAATAATTTTCTACTGTCGCAAATTTCAAATCCGCCAGGGATTGCCTTTTCTATAGTAAATTTTTCAAAAAATAATTTTTTACTGTCGCAAATTTTAAATATCCCAGGGATTGCCTTTTCTATAGTAAATTATTCAAAAAATAATTTTCTACTTTCGCAAATTTTAGTTACGCCAGGGATTGCCTTTTCTGTAGTAAATTATTCAAAAAATAATTTTTTACTGTCGCAAATTTTAAATATCCCAGGGATTGCCTTTTCTATAGTAAATTATTCAAAAAATAATTTTCTACTGTCGCAAATTTTAATTGCGCCAGGGATTGCCTTTTCTATAGTAAATTTTTCAAAATATTAATTTTTTACTGTCGCAAATTTTAATTACGCCAGGGATTGCCTTTTCTATAGTAAATTATTCACAAAATAATTTTCAACTGTCGCAAATTTTAATTGCGCCAGGGATTGCCTTTTCTATAGTAAATTAATCAAAAAATAATTTTCAACTGTCGCAAATTTTAATTTCGCCAGGGATTGCCTTTTCTACAGTAAATTTCTCACAAATTAATTTTTTACTGTCGCAAATTTTAAGTGCGCCAGGGATTGACTTTTCTATAGTAAATTATTCAAAAAATAATTTTCAACTGTCGCAAATTTTAATTGCGCCAGGGATTGCCTTTTCTATAGTAAATTATTCAAAAAATAATTTTTTACTGTCGCAAATTTCAAATCCGCCAGGGATTGCCTTTTCTATAGTAAATTATTCAAAAAATAATTTTCAACTGTCGCAAATTTTAATTACGCCAGGGATTGCCTTTTCTATAGTAAATTATTCAAAAAATAATTTTATACTGTCGCAAATTTTAATTACGCCAGGGATTGCCTTTTCTCTAGTAAATTATTCAAAAAATAATTTTCTACTGTCGCAAATTTTAATTAAGCCAGGGATTGCGTTTTCTATAGTAAATTATTCAAAAAATAATTTTCAACTGTCGCAAATTTTAATTACGCCAGGGATTGCTTTTTCCATAGTAAATTATTCAAAAAATAATTTTCTACTGTCGCAAATTTTAAATATCCCAGGGATTGCCTTTTCTATAGTAAATTATTCAAAAAATAATTTTTTACTGTCGCAAATTTCAAATCCGCCAGGGATTGCCTTTTCTATAGTAAATTATTCAAAAAATAATTTTCTACTGTCGCAAATTTTAAATATCCCAGGGATTGCCTTTTCTATAGTAAATTATTCAAAAAATAATTTTCTACTGTCGCAAATTTTAAATGTCCCAGGGATTGCCTTTTCTATAGTAAATTATTCAAAAAATAATTTTTTACTGTCGCAAATTTTAATTACGCCAGGGATTGCCTTTTCTATAGTAAATTATTCAAAAAATAATTTTCTACTGTCGCAAATTTTAAATATCCCAGGGATTGCCTTTTCTATAGTAAATTATTCAAAAAATAATTTTCAACTGTCGCAAATTTTAAATACGCCAGGGATTGCCTTTTCTACAGTAAATTTCTCACAAATTAATTTTTTACTGTCGCAAATTTTAAATATCCCAGGGATTGCCTTTTCTATAGTAAATTATTCAAAAAAATAATTTTCAACTGTCGCAAATTTTAATTGCGCCAGGGATTGCCTTTTCTATAGTAAATTATTCAAAAAATAATTTTCAACTGTCGCAAATTTTAAATATCCCAGGGATTGCCTTTTCTATAGTAAATTATTCAAAAAATAATTTTCTACTGTCGCAAATTTTAATTGCGCCAGGGATTGCCTTTTCTATAGTAAATTTTCCAAAATATTAATTTTTTACTGTCGCAAATTTTAATTACGCCAGGGATTGCCTTTTCTATAGTAAATTATTCAAAAAATAATTTTCAACTGTCGCAAATTTTAATTGCGCCAGGGATTGCCTTTTCTATAGTAAATTATTCAAAAAATAATTTTCAACTGTCGCAAATTTTAATTGCGCCAGGGATTGCCTTTTCTACAGTAAATTTCTCACAAATTAATTTTTTACTGTCGCAAATTTTAAGTGCGCCAGGGATTGCCTTTTCTACAGTAAATTATTCAAAAAATAATTTTCAACTGTCGCAAATTTTAATTGCGCCAGGGATTGCCTTTTCTATATTAAAATTATTCAAAAAATAATTTTTTACTGTCGCAAATTTCAAATCCGCCAGGGATTGCCTTTTCTATAGTAAATTATTCAAAAAATAATTTTCAACTGTCGCAAATTTTAATTACGCCAGGGATTGCCTTTTCTATAGTAAATTATTCAAAAAATAATTTTATACTGTCGCAAATTTTAATTACGCCAGGGATTGCCTTTTCTATAGTAAATTATTCAAAAAATAATTTTCTACTGTCGCAAATTTTAATTACGCCAGGGATTGCCTTTTCTATAGTAAATTATTCAAAAAATAATTTTCAACTGTCGCAAATTTTAGTTACGCCAGGGATTTCCTTCTCTATAGTAAATTATTCAAAAAATAATTTTCTACTGTCGCAAATTTTAAATATACCAGGGATAGCCTCTTCTATAGTAAATTATTCAAAAAATAATTTTTTACTGTCGCAAATTTCAAATCCGCCATGGATTGCCTTTTCTATAGTAAATTATTCAAAAAATAATTTTCTACAGTCGCAAATTTTAAATATCCCAGGGATTGCCTTTTCTATAGTAAATTATTCAAAAAATAATTTTCTACTGTCGCAAATTTTAAATATCCCAGGGATTGCCTTTTCTATAGTAAATTATTCAAAAAATAATTTTTTACTGTCGCAAATTTCAAATACGCCAGGGATTGCCTTTTCTATAGTAAATTATTCAAAAAATAATTTTCTACTGTCGCAAATTTTAAATATCCCGGGGATTGCCTTTTCTATAGTAAATTATTCAAAAAATAATTTTCAACTGTCGCAAATTTTAAATACGCCAGGGATTGCCTTTTCTACAGTAAATTTCTCACAAATTAATTTTATACTGTCGCAAATTTTAAGTGCGCCAGGGATTGCCTTTTCTATAGTAAAGTTTGCAAAAAATAATTTTCAACTGTCGCAAATTTTAATTGCGCAAGGGATTGCCTTTTCTATAGTAAACTTTTCAAAAAATAATTTTCAACTGTCGCAAATTTCAAATCCGCCAGGGATTGCCTTTTCTATAGTAAATTATTCAAAAAATAATTTTCAACTGTCGCATATTTTAATTACGCCAGGGATTGCCTTTTCTATAGTAAATTATTCAAAAAATAATTTTTTACTGTCGCAAATTTTAAATATCCCAGGGATTGCCTTTTCTATAGTAAATTATTCAAAAAATAATTTTTTACAGTCGCAAATTTTAAATATCCCAGGGATTGCCTTTTCTACAGTAAATTATTCAAAAAATAATTTTATACTGTCGCAAATTTTAATTGCGCCAGGGATTGCCTTTTCTATAGTAAACTTTTCAAAAAATAATTTTTTACTATCGCAAATTTTAATTACGCCAGGGATTGCCTTTTCTATAGTAAATTATTCAAAAAATAATTTCCAACTGTCGCAAATTTTAAATATCCCAGGGATTGCCTTTTCTATAGTAAATTATTCAAAAAATAATTTTCAACTGTCGCAAATTTTAAATACGCCAGGGATTGCCTTTTCTATAGTTAATTATTCAAAAAAGAATTTTATAACTGTCGCAAATTTTAATTGCGCCAGGGATTGCCTGTTCTATAGTAAACTTTTCAAAAAATAATTTTCAACTGTCGCAAATTTCAAATCCGCCAGGGATTGCCTTTTCTATAGTAAACTTTTCAAAAAATAATTTTCAACTGTCGCAAATTTCAAATACGCCAGGGATTGCCTTTTCTATAGTAAATTATTCAAAAAATAATTTTCTACTGTCGCAAATTTTAATTACGCCAGGGATTGCCTTTTCTATAGTAAACTTTTCAAAAAATAATTTTCAACTGTCGCAAATTTCAAATCCGCCAGGGATTGCCTTTTCTATAATAAATTATTCAAAAAATAATTTTCAACTGTCGCAAATTTTAATTACGCCAGGGATTGCCTTTTCTATAGTAAATTATTCAAAAAATAATTTTATACTGTTGCAAATTTTAATTACGCCAGGGATTGCCTTTTCTATAGTAAATTATTCAAAAAATAATTTTTTACTGTCGCAAATTTTAAATATCCCAGGGATTGCCTTTTCTATAGTAAATTATTCAAAAAATAATTTTCAACTGTCGCAAATTTTAATTACGCCAGGGATTGCCTTTTCTATAGTAAATTATTCAAAAAATAATTTTATACTGTCGCAAATTTTAATTACGCCAGGGATTGCCTTTTCTATAGTAAATTATTCAAAAAATAATTTTCAACTGTCGCAAATTTTAATTGCGCCAGGGATTGCCTTTTCTATAGTAAATTATTCAAAAAATAATTTTTTTCTGTCGCAAATTTCAAATCCGCCATTATTTTTTGAATAATTTACTATAGAAAAGGCAATCCTTCTATAGTAAATTATTCAAAAAATAATTTTTTACTGTCGCAAATTTTAATTACGCCAGGGATTGCCTTTTCTATAGTAAATTATTCAAAAAATAATTTTTTACTGTCGCAAATTTTAAATATCCCATTGATTTCTTTTTCTATAGTAAATTATTCAAAAAATAATTTTATACTGTCGCAAATTTTAATTACGCCAGGGATTGCCTTTTCTATAGTAAATTATTCAAAAAATAATTTCTTACTGTCGCAAATTTTAAATACTCCAGGGATTGCCTTTTCTATAGTAAATTATTCAAAAAATAATTTTCAACTGTCGCAAATTTTAAATACGCCAGGGATTGCCTTTTCTATAGTAAATTATTCAAAAAATAATTTTCTACTGTCGCAAATTTTAATTACGCCAGGGATTGCCTTTTCTATAGTAAATTATTCAAAAAATAATTTTTTACTGTCTCAAATTTTAAGTGCGCCAGGGATTGCCCTTTTCTATAGTAAATTATTCAAAAAATAATTTTATACTGTCGCAAATTTTAATTACGCCAGGGATTGCCTTTTCTATAGTAAATTTTTCAAAAAATAATTTTTTACTGTCGCAAAATTTAAATATCCCAGGGATTGCCTTTTCTATAGTAAATTATTCAAAAAATAATTTTCTACTGTCGCAAATTTTAAATACACCAGGGATTGCCTTTTCTATAGTAAATTTTGCAAAGAAATAATTTTTTACTATCGCAAATTTTAATTACGCCAGGTATTGCCTTTTCTATAGTAAATTATTCAAAAAATAATTTTCAACTGTCGCAAATTTTAATTGCGCCAGGGATTGCCTTTTCTATAGTAAATTATTCAAAAAATAATTTTTTACTGTCGCAAATTTTAAGTGCGCCAGGGATTGCCTTTTCTATAGTAAATTATTCAAAAAATAATTTTCAACTGTCGCAAATTTTAATTGCGCCAGGGATTGCCTTTTCTATAGTAAATTATTCAAAAAATAATTTTCAACTGTCGCAAATTTTAATTACGCCAGGGATTGCCTTTTCTATAGTAAATTATTCAAAAAATAATTTTATACTGTCGCAAATTTTAAATACGCCAGGGATTGCCTTTTCTATAGTAAATTATTCAAAAAATAATTTTCAACTGTCGCAAATTTTAATTACGCCAGGGATTGCCTTTTCTATAGTAAATTATTCAAAAACTAATTTTTTACTGTCGCAAATTTCAAATCCGCCAGGGATTGCCTTTTCTATAATAAATTATTCAAAAAATAATTTTATACTGTCGCAAATTTTAATTACGCCAGGGATTGCCTTTTCTATAGTAAATTATTCAAAAAATAATTTTCAACTGTCGCAAATTTTAATTACGCCAGGGATTGATAGTAAATTATTCAAAAAATAAATTTATACTGTCGCAAATTTTAATTACGCCAGGGATTGCCTTTTCTATAGTAAATTATTCAAAAAATAATTTCTTACTGTCGCAAATTTTAAATACGCCAGGGATTGCCTTTTCTATAGTAAATTATTCAAAAAATAATTTTCAACTGTCGCAAATTTTAAATACGCCAGGGATTGCCTTTTCTATAGTAAATTATTCAAAAAATAATTTTCTACTGTCGCAAATTTTAATTACGCCAGGGATTGCCTTTTCTATAGTTAGATTATTCAAAAAATAATTTTCAACTGTCGCAAATTTTAATTACGCCAGGGATTGCCTTTTCTATAGTAAACTTTTCAAAAAATAATTTTCAACTGTCGCAAATTTCAAATTCGCCAGGGATTGCCTTTTCTATAGTAAATTTTGCAAAAAATAATTTTCAACTGTCGCAAATTTTAATTACGCCAGCGATTGCCTTTTCTATAGTAAACTTTTCAAAAAATAATTTTCTACTGTCGCAAATTTTAATTACGCCAGGGATTGCCTTTTCTATAGTAAATTATTCAAAAAATAATTTTCCACTGTCGCAAATTTTAATTGCGCCAGGGATTGCCTTTTCTATAGTAAATTATTCAAAAAATAATTTTTTACTGTCGCAAATTTTAAGTGCGCCAGGGATTGCCTTTTCTATAGTAAATTTTGCAAAAAATAATTTTCAACTGTCGCAAATTTTAATTACGCCAGGGATTGCCTTTTCTATAGTAAATTATTCAAAAAATAGTTTTATACTTTCGCAAATTTTAATTACGCCAGGGATTTCCTTTTCTATAGTAAATTATTCAAAAAATAATTTTCTACTGTCGCAAATTTTAAGTGCGCCAGGGATTGCCTTTTCTATAGTAAATTATTCAAAAAATAATTTTTTACTGTCGCAAATTTTAAATATCCCAGGGATTGCCTTTTCTATAGTAAATTTCTCACAAATTAATTTTTTACTGTCGCAAATTTTAATTGCGCCAGGGATTGCCTTTTCTATAGTAAATTTTGCAAAAATTAATTTTCTACTGTCGCAAATTTTAATTACGCCAGGGATTGCCTTTTCTATAGGAAATTATTCAAAAAATAATTTTCTACTGTCGCAAATTTTAATTACGCCAGGGATTGCCTTTTCTATAGTAAACTTTTCAAAAAATAATTTTCTACTGTCGCAAATTTTAATTACGCCAGGGATTGCCTTTTCTATAGTAAATTATTCAAAAAATAATTTTTTACTCTCGCAAATTTTAAGTGCGCCAGGGATTGCCTTTTCTATAGTAAATTATTCAAAAAATATTTTTTTACTGTCGCAAATTTTAATTACGCCAGGGATTGCCTTTTCTATAGTAAATTATTCAAAAATAATTTTATACTGTCGCAAATTTTAATTACGCCAAGGATTGCCTTTTCTATAGTAAATTATTCAAAAAATAATTTTAAACTGTCGCAAATTTTAAATCCGCCAGGGATTGCCTTTTCTATAGTAAATTATTCAAAAAATAATTTTCAACTGTCGCAAATTTTAATTACGCCAGGGATTGCCTTTTCTACAGTAAATTATTCAAAAAATAATTTTTCTACTGTCGCAAATTTCAAATCCGCCAGGGATTGCCATTTCTATAGTAAATTTTGCAAAAAAATAATTTTTTACTGTCGCAAATTTTAAATATCCCAGGGATTGCCTTTTCTATAGTAAATTTTTCAAAAAATAATTTTTTACTGTCGCAAATTTTAAATATCCCAGGGATTGCCTTTTCTATAGTAAATTATTCAAAGAAATAATTTCCAACTGTCGCAAATTTTAATTGCGCCAGGGATTGCCTTTTCTCTAGTAAATTATTCAAAAAATAATTTTCAACTGTCGCAAATTTTAATTGCGCCAGGGATTGCCTTTTCTATAGTAAATTATTCAAAAAATAATTTTCTACTGTCGCAAATTTCAAATCCGCCAGGGATTGCCTTTTCTATAGTAAATTTTGCAAAAAAATATTTTTTTACTGTCGCAAATTTTAAATATCCCAGGGATTGCCTTTTTTATAGTCAATTTTTCAAAAAATAATTTTTTACTGTCGCAAATTTTAAATATCCCAGGGATTGACTTTTCTATAGTAAATTATTCAAAAAATAATTTTCTACTGTCGCAAATTTTAATTACGCCAGGGATTGCCTTTTCTATAGTAAATTATTCAAAAAATAATTTTCTACTGTCGCAAATTTTAATTACGCCAGGGATTGCCTTTTCTATAGTAAATTATTCAAAAAATTATTTTTTACTGTCGCAAATTTTAAGTGCGCCAGGGATTGCCTTTTCTATAGTAAATTATTCAAAAAATAATTTTTTACTGTCGCAAATTTCAAATCCGCCAGGGATTGCCTTTTCTATAGTAAATTATTCAAAAAATAATTTTTTACTGTCGCAAATTTTAAATATCCCAGGGATTGCCTATTCTTTAGTAAATTTCTCACAAATTAATTTTTTACTGTCGCAAATTTAAATTGCGCCAGGGATTGCCTTTTCTATAGTAAATTATTCAAAAAATAATTTTCAACTGTCGCAAATTTTAATTACGCCAGGGATTGCCTTTTCTATAGTAAATTATTCAAAAAATAATTTTTTACTGTCGCAAATTTCAAATCCGCCAGGGATTGCCTTTTCTATAGTAAATTATTCAAAAAATTATTTTTTACTGTCGCAAATTTTAAGTGCGCCAGGGATTGCCTTTTCTATAGTAAATTATTCAAAAAATAATTTTTTACTGTCGCAAATTTCAAATCCGCCAGGGATTGCCTTTTCTATAGTAAATTATTCAAAAAATAATTTTTTACTGTCGCAAATTTTAAATATCCCAGGGATTGCCTATTCTTTAGTAAATTTCTCACAAATTAATTTTTTACTGTCGCAAATTTTAATTGCGCCAGGGATTGCCTTTTCTATAGTAAATTATTCAAAAAATAATTTTCAACTGTCGCAAATTTTAATTACGCCAGGGATTGCCTTTTCTATAGTAAATTATTCAAAAAATAATTTTTTACTGTCGCAAATTTCAAATCCGCCAGGGATTGCCTTTTCTATAGTAAATTATTCAAAAAATAATTTTTTACTGTCGCAAATTTTAAATATCCCAGGGATTGCCTATTCTTTAGTAAATTTCTCACAAATTAATTTTTTACTGTCGCAAATTTTAATTGCGCCAGGGATTGCCTTTTCTATAGTAAATTATTCAAAAAATAATTTTCAACTGTCGCAAATTTTAATTACGCCAGGGATTGCCTTTTCTATAGTAAATTATTCAAAAAATAATTTTTTACTGTCGCAAATTTCAAATCCGCCAGGGATTGCCTTTTCTATAGTAAATTATTCAAAAAATAATTTTCAACTGTCGCAAATTTTAATTACGCCAGGGATTGCCTTTTCTATAGTAAATTATTCAAAAAATAATTTTTTACTGTCGCAAATTTCAAATCCGCCAGGGATTGCCTTTTCTATAGTAAATTATTCAAAAAATAATTTTATACTGTCGCAAATTTTAATTACGCCAGGGATTGCCTTTTCTATAGTAAATTATTCAAAAAATAATTATCAACTGTCGCAAATTTAATTACGCCAGGGATTGATAGTAAATTATTCAAAAAATAATTTTATACTGTCGCAAATTTTAATTACGCCAGGGATTGCCTTTTCTATAGTAAAGTATTCAAAAAATAATTTCTTACTGCCTGCAAATTTTAAATACGCCAGGGATTGCCTTTTCTATAGTAAATTATTCAAAAAATAATTTTCTACTGTCGCAAATTTTAAGTGCGCCAGGGATTGCCTTTTCTATAGTAAATTATTCAAAAAATAATTTTTTACTGTCGCAAATTTTAAATATCCCAGGGATTGCCTATTCTTTAGTAAATTTCTCACAAATTAATTTTTTACTGTCGCAAATTTTAATTACGCCAGAGATTGCATTTTCTATAGTAAATTATTCAAAAAATAATTTTCTACTGTCGCAAATTTTAATTACGCCAGGGATTGCCTTTTCTATAGTAAATTATTCAAAAATTAATTTTTTACTGTCGCAAATTTTAATTACGCCAGAGATTGCCTTTTCTATAGTAAATTATTCAAAAAATAATTTTCAACTGTCGCAAATTTTAATTGCGCCAGGGATTGCCTTTTCTATAGTAAATTATTCAAAAAATAATTTTATACTGTCGCAAATTTTAATTACGCCAGGGATTGCCTTTTCTATAGTAAATTATTCAAAAAATAATTTTCTACTGTCGCAAATTTTAATTACGCCAGGGATTGCCTTTTCTATAGTAAATTATTCAAAAAATAATTTTCAACTGTCGCAAATTTTAATTACGCCAGGGATTGCCTTTTCTATAGTAAATTATTCAAAAAATATTTTTTTACTGTCGCAAATTTTAATTACGCCAGGGACTGCCTTTTCTATAGTAAATTTTGCAAAAAATAATTTTATACTGTCGCAAATTTTAATTGCGCCAGGGATTGCCTTTTCTACAGTAAATTTTTCAAAATATTAATTTTTTACTGTCGCAAATTTTAAATACGCCAGGGATTGCCTTTTTTATAGCAAATTATTCAAAAAATAATTTTTTACTGTCGCAAATTTTAAATACGCCAGGGATTGCCTTTTCTATAGTAAATTATTCAAAAAATAATTTTATACTGTCGCAAATTTTAATTACGCCAGGGATTGCCTTATCTATAGTAAATTATTCAAAAAATAATTTTTTACTGTCGCAAATTTTAATTACGCCAGGGATTGCCTTTTCTATAGTAAATTATTCAAAAAATAATTTTATACTGTCGCAAATTTTAAATACGCCAGGGATTGCCTTTTCTATAGTAAATTATTCATAAAATAATTTTATACTGTCGCAAATTTTAATTACGCCAGGGATTGCCTTTTCTATAGTAAATTATTCAAAAAATAATTTTCAACTGTCGCAAATTTTAATTACGCCAGGGATTGCCTTTTCTATAGTAAATTATTCAAAAAATAATTTTATACTGTCGCAAATTTTAATTACGCCAGGGATTGCCTTTTCTATAGTAAATTATTCAAAAAATAATTTTCAACTGTCGCAAATTTTAATTGCGCCAGGGATTGCCTTTTCTATAGTAAATTATTCAAAAAATAATTTTATACTGTCGCAAATTTTAATTACGCCAGGGATTGCCTTTTCTATAGTAAATTATTCAAAAAATAATTTTATACTGTCGCAAATTTTAATTACGCCAGGGATTGCCTATTCTATAGTAAATTATTCAAAAAATAATTTTCAACTGTCGCAAATTTTAATTGCGCCAGGGAGTGCCTTTTCTATAGTAAATTATTCAAAAAATAATTTTATACTGTCTCAAATTTTAATTACGCCAGGGATTGCCTTTTCTATAGTAAATTATTCAAAAAATAATTTTCTACTGTCGCAAATTTTAATTACGCCAGGGATTGCCTTTTCTATAGTAAATTATTCAAAAAATAATTTTCAACTGTCGGAAATTTTAATTACGCCAGGGATTGCCTTTTCTATAGTAAATTATTCAAAAAATAATTTTTTACTGTCGCAAATTTTAATTACGCCAGGGATTGCCTTTTCTATAGTAAATTTTGCAAAAAATAATTTTATACTGTCGCAAATTTTAATTGCGGCAGGGATTGCCTTTTCTACAGTAAATTTTTCAAAATATTAATTTTTTACTGTCGCAAATTTTAAATACGCCAGGGATTGCCTTTTTTATAGCAAATTATTCAAAAAATAATTTTTTACTGTCGCAAATTTTAAATACGCCAGGGATTGCCTTTTCTATAGTAAATTATTCAAAAAATAATTTTATACTGTCGCAAATTTTAATTACGCCAGGGATTGCCTTTTCTATAGTAAATTATTCAAAAAATAATTTTTTACTGTCGCAAATTTTAATTACGCCAGGGATTGCCTTTTCTATAGTAAATTATTCAAAAAATAATTTTCTACTGTCGCAAATTTTAATTACGCCAGGGATTGCCTTTTCTATAGTAAATTATTCAAAAAATAATTTTATACTGTCGCAAATTTTAAATACGCCAGGGATTGCCTTTTCTATAGTAAATTATTCAAAAAATAATTTTATACTGTCGCAAATTTTAATTACGCCAGGGATTGCCTTTTCTATAGTAAATTATTCAAAAAATAATTTTCAACTGTCGCAAATTTTAATTACGCCAGGGATTGCCTTTTCTATAGTAAATTATTCAAAAAATAATTTTCAACTGTCGCAAATTTTAATTACGCCAGGGATTGCCTTTCTATAGTAAATTATTCAAAAAATAATTTTCAACTGTCGCAAATTTCAAATCCGCCAGGGATTGCCTTTTCTATAGTAAATTATTCAAAAAATAATTTTCTACTGTCGCAAATTTTAATTACGCCAGGGATTGCCTTTTCTATAGTAAATTATTCGAAAAATAGTTTTATACTGTCACAAATTTTAAATACGCCAGGGATTGCCTTTTCTATAGTAAATTATTCAAAAAATAATTTTATACTGTCGCAAATTTTAATTACGCCAAGGATTGCCTTTTCTATAGTAAATTATTCAATAAATAATTTTCAACTGTCGCAAATTTTAATTGCGCCAGGGATTGCCTTTTCTATAGTAAATTATTCAAAAAATAATTTTATACTGTCACAAATTTTAATTGCGCCAGGGATTGCCTTTTCTACAGTAAATTTTTCAAAATATTAATTTTTTTACTGTCGCAAATTTTAATTACGCCAGGGATTGCCTTTTCTATAGTAAATTATTAAAAAAATAATTTTATACTGTCGCAAATTTTAATTACGCCAGGGATTGCCTTTTCTATAGTAAATTATTCAAAAAATAATTTTATACTGTCGCAAATTTTAAATACGCCAGGGATTGCCTTTTCTATAGTAAATTATTCAAAAAATAATTTTATACTGTCGCAAATTTTAATTACGCCAGGGATTGCCTTTTCTATAGTAAATTATTCAAAAAATAATTTTCAACTGTCGCAAATTTTAATTGCGCCAGGGATTGCCTTTTCTATAGTAAATTATTCAAAAAATAATTTTATACTGTCGCAAATTTTAATTACGCCAGGGATTGCCTTTTCTATAGTAAATTATTCAAAAAATAATTTTCTACTGTCGCAAATTTTAATTACGCCAGGGATTGCCTTTTCTATAGTAAATTATTCAAAAAATAATTTTCAACTGTCGCAAATTTTAATTACGCCAGGGATTGCCTTTTCTATAGTAAATTATTCAAAAAATAATTTTTTACTGTCGCAAATTTTAATTACGCCAGGGATTGCCTTTTCTATAGTAAATTTTGAAAAAAATAATTTTATACTGTCGCAAATTTTAATTGCGCCAGGGATTGCCTTTTCTATAGTAAATTATTCAAAAAATAATTTTCAACTCTCGCAAATTTTAATTACGTCAGGGATTGCCTTTTCTATAGTAAATTATTCAAAAAATAATGTTATACTGTCGCAAATTTTAAATACGCCATGGATTGCCTTTTCTATAGTAAATTAATCAAAAAATAATTTTATACTGTCGCAAATTTTAATTACGCCAAGGATTGCCTTTTCTATAGTAAATTATTCAAAAAATAATTTTCAACTGTCGCAAATTTTAATTGCGCCAGGGATTGCCTTTTCTATAGTAAATTATTCAAAAAATAATTTTATACTGTCACAAATTTTAATTGCGCCAGGGATTGCCTTTTCTACAGTAAATTTTTCAAAATATTAATTTTTTACTGTCGCAAATTTTAATTACGCCAGGGATTGCCTTTTCTATAGTAAATTATTAAAAAAATAATTTTATACTGTCGCAAATTTTAATTACGCCAGGGATTGCCTTTTCTATAGTAAATTATTCAAAAAATAATTTTATACTGTCGCAAATTTTAAATACGCCAGGGATTGCCTTTTCTATAGTAAATTATTCAAAAAATAATTTTATACTGTCGCAAATTTTAATTACGCCTGGGATTGCCTTTTCTATAGTAAATTATTCAAAAAATAATTTTATACTGTCGCAAATTTTAATTACGCCAGGGATTGCCTTTTCTATAGTAAATTATTCAAAACATAATTTTTTACTGTCGCAAATTTTAAATACGCCAGGGATTGCCTTTTCTATAGTAAATTATTCAAAAAATAATTTTATACTGTCGCAAATTTTAATTACGCCAGGGATTGCCTTTTCTATAGTAAATTATTCAAAACATAATTTTTTACTGTCGCAAATTTTAAATACGCCAGGGATTGCCTTTTCTATAGTAAATTATTCAAAAAATAATTTTTTACTGTCGCAAATTTTAATTACGCCAGGGATTGCCTTTTCTATAGTAAATTATTCAAAAAATAATTTTCAACTGTCGCAAATTTTAATTACGCCAGGGATTGCCTTTTCTATAGTAAATTATTCAAAAAATAATTTTCAACTGTCGCAAATTTCAAATCCGCCAGGGATTGCCTTTTCTATAGTAAATTATTCAAAAAATAATTTTTTACTATCGCAAGTTTTAATTGCGCCAGGGATTGCCTTTTCTACAGTAAATTTTTCAAAATATTAATTTTTTACTGTCGCAAATTTTAATTACGCCAGGGATTGCCTTTTCTATAGTAAATTATTCAAAAAATAATTTTCTACTGTCGCAAATTTTAATTACGCCAGGGATTACCTTTTCTATAGTAAATTATTCAAAAAATAATTTTATACTTTCGCAAATTTTAAATACGCCAGGGATTGCCTTTTCTCTAGTAAATTATTCAAAAAATAATGTTATACTGTCGCAAATTTTAATTACGCCAGGGATTGCCTTTTCTATAGTAAATTATTCAAAAAATAATTTTCAACTGTCGCAGATTTTAATTGCGCCAGGGATTGCCTTTTCTATAGTAAATTATTCAAAAAATAATTTTATACTGTCGCAAATTTTAATTGCGCCAGGGATTGCCTTTTCTACAGTAAATTTTTCAAAATATTAATTTTTTACTGTCGCAAAATTTAATTACGCCAGGGATTGCCTTTTCTATAGTAAATTATTCAAAAAATAATTTTCTACTGTCGCAAATTTTAATTACGCCATGGATTGCCTTTTCTATAGTAAATTATTCAAAAAATAATGTTATACTATCGCAAATTTTAAATACGCCAGGGATTGCCTTTTCTATATTAAATTATTCGAAAAATAATTTTATACTGTCGCAAATTTTAATTACGCCAGGGATTGCCTTCGCTATAGTAAATTATTCAAAAAATAATTTTCAACTGTCGCAAATTTTAATTGCGCCAGGGATTGCCTTTTTATAGTAAATTATTCAAAAAATAATTTTGTACTGTCGCAAATTTTAATTACGCCAGGGATTGCCTTTTCTATAGTAAATTATTCAAAAAATAATTTTCAACTGTCGCAAATTTTAATTGCGCCAGGGATTGCCTTTTCTATAGTAAATTATTCAAAAAATAATTTTATACTGTCGCAAATTTTAATTACGCCAGGGATTGCCTTTTCTATAGTAAATTATTCAAAAAATAATTTTCAACTGTCGCAAATTTTAATTACGCCAGGGATTGCCTTTTCTATAGTAAATTATTCAAAAAATAATTTTTTACTGTCGCAAATTGTAATTGCGCCAGGGATTGCCTTTTCTATAGTAAATTATTCAAAAAATAATTTCTTACTGTCGCAAATTTTAAATACGCCAGGGATTGCCTTTTCTATAGTAAATTATTCAAAAAATAATTTTCAACTGTCGCAAATTTTAAGTGCGCCAGGGATTGCCTTTTCTATAGTAAATTATTCAAAAAATAATTTTTTACTGTCGCAAATTTTAAATACGCCAGGGATTGCCTTTTCTATAGTAAATTATTCAAAAAATAATTTTTTACTGTCGCAAATTTTAAATACGCCAGGGATTGCCTTTTCTATAGTAAATTATTCAAAAAATAATTTTATACTGTCGCAAATTTTAATTACGCCAGGGATTGCCTTTTCTGTAGTAAATTATTCAAAAAATAATTTTCAACTGTCACAAATTTTAATTACGCCAGGGATTGCCTTTTCTATAGTAAATTATTCAAAAAATAATTTTCAACTGTCGCAATTTTTAATTGCGCCTGGGAGTGCCTTTTCTATAGTAAATTATTCAAAAAATAATTTTTTACTGTCGCAAATTTCAAATCCGCCAGGGATTGCCTTTTCTATAGTAAATTATTCAAAAAATAATTTTTTACTGTCGCAAATTGTAATTGCGCCAGGGATTGCCTTTTCTATAGTAAATTATTCAAAAAATAATTTTCAACTGTCGCAAATTTTAATTACGCTAGGGATTGCCTTTTCTATAGTAAATTATTCAAAAAATAATTTTATACTGTCGAAAATTTTAATTACGCCAGGGATTGCCTTTTCTATAGTAAATTATTCAAAAAATAATTTTCAACTGTCGCAAATTTTAATTGCGCCAGGGATTGCCTTTTCTATAGTAAATTATTCAAAAAATAATTTTTTACTGTCGCAAATTTCAAATCCGCCAGGGATTGCCTTTTCTATAGTAAATTATTCAAAAAATAATTTTTTACTGTCGCAAATTTTAATTACGCCAGGGATTGCCTTTTCTATAGTAAATTATTCAAAAAATAATTTTCAACTGTAGCAAATTTTAATTACGCCAGGGATTGCCTTTTCTATAGTAAATTATTCAAAAAATAATTTTATACTGTCGCAAATTTTAATTACGCCAGGGATTGCCTTTTCTATAGTAAATTATTCAAAAAATAATTTTTTACTGTCGCAAATTTTAATTCCCCAGGGATTGCCTTTTCTATAGTAAATTATTCAAAAAATAATTTTTTACTGTCGCAAATTTTACTTACGCCAGGGATTGCCTTTTCTATAGTAAATTATTCAAAAAATAATTTTCAACTGTCGCAAATTTCAAATCCGCCAGGGATTGCCTTTTCTATAGTAAATAATTCAAAAAATAATTTTTTACTATCGCAAGTTTTAATTGCGCCAGGGATTGCCTTTTCTACAGTAAATTTTTCAAAATATTAATTTTTTACTGTCGCAAATTTTAATTACGCCAGGGATTGCCTTTTCTATAGTAAATTATTCAAAAAATAATTTTCTACTGTCGCAAATTTTAATTACGCCAGGGATTGCCTTTTCTATAGTAAATTATTCAAAAAATAATTTTATACTGTCGCAAATTTTAAATACGCCAGGGATTGCCTTTTCTATAGTAAATTATTCAAAAAATAATTTTATACTGTCGCAAATTTTAATTACGCCAGGGATTGCCTTTTCTATAGTAAATTATTCAAAAAATAATTTTCAACTGTCGCAAATTTTAATTGCGCCAGGGATTGCCTTTTCTATAGTAAATTATTCAAAAAATAATTTTATACTGTCGCAAATTTTAATAACGCCAGGGATTGCCTTTTCTATAGTAAATTATTCAAAAAATAATTTTCAACTGTCGCAAATTTTAATTACGCCAGGGATTGCCTTTTCTATAGTAAATTATTCAAAAAATAATTTTCTACTGTCGCAAATTTTAATTACGCCAGGGATTGCCTTTTCTATAGTAAATTATTCAAAAAATAATTTTCAACTGTTGCAAATTTTAAGTGCGCCAGGGATTGCCTTTTCTGTAGTAAATTATTCAAAAAATAATTTTCTACTGTCGCAAGTTTTAATTTCGCCAGGGAATGCCTTTTCTATAGTAAATTATTCAAAAAATAATTTTCTACTGTCGCAAATTTTAATTACGCCAGGGATTGCCTTTTCTATTGTAAAATTTTCAAAAATTATTTTCTACTGTCGCAAATTTTAATTACGCCAGGGATTGCCTTTTCTATAGTAAATTATTCAAAAAATAATTTTCTACTGTCGCAAATTTTAATTACGCCAGGGATTGCCTTTTCTATAGTAAATTATTCAAAAAATAATTTTCTACTGTCGCAAATTTTAATTACGCCAGGGATTGCCTTTTCTATAGTAAATTATTCAAAAAATAATTTTCAACTGTCGCAAATTTTAATTACGCCAGGAATTGCCTTTTCTATAGTAAATTATTCAAAAAATAATTTTTTACTGTCGCAAATTTTAAGTGCGCCAGGGATTGCCTTTTCTATAGTAAATTATTCAAAAAATAATTTTCAACTGTCGCAAATTTTAATTGCGCCAGGGATTGCCTTTTCTATAGTAAATTATTCAAAAAATAATTTTTTACTGTCGCAAATTTTAATTACGCCAGGGATTGCCTTTTCTATAGTAAATTATACAAAAAATAATTTTCAACTGTCGCAAATTTCAAATACGCCAGGGATTGCCTTTTCTATAGTAAATTATTCAAAAAATAATTTTTTACTATCGCAAGTTTTAATTGCGCCAGGGATTGCATTTTCTACAGTAAATTTTTCAAAATATTAATTTTTTACTGTCGCAAATTTTAATTACGACAGGGATTGCCTTTTCTATAGTAAATTATTCAAAAAATAATTTTCTACTGTCGCAAATTTTAATTACGCCAGGGATTGCCTTTTCTATAGTAAATTATTCAAAAAATAATTTTATACTGTCGCAAATTTTAATTGCGCCAGGGATTGCCATTTCTGTAGTAAATTATTCAAAAAATAATTTTTTACTGTCGCAAATTTTAAATATTACAGGGATTGCCTTTTCTATAGTAAATTATTCAAAAAATAATTTTCAACTGTCGCAAATTTTAATTACGCCTGGGATTGCCTTTTCTATAGTAAATTATTCAAAAAATAATTTTATACTGTCGCAAATTTTAATTACGCCAGGGATTGCCTTTTCTATAGTAAATTATTCAAAAAATAATTTTCAACTGTCGCAAATTTTAATTGCGCCAGGGATTGCCTTTTCTATAGTAAATTATTCAAAAAATAATTTTTTACTGTCGCAAATTTTATGTGCGCCAGGGATTGCCTTTTCTATAGTAAATTATTCAAAAATTAATTTTCTACTGTCGCAAATTTTAATTAGGCCAGGGATTGCCTTTTCTATAGTAAATTATTCAAAAAATAATTTTCTACTGTCGCAAATTTTAATTATGCCAGGGATTGCCTTTTCTATAGTAAATTATTCAAAAAATAGTTTTCTACTGTCGCAAATTTTAATTACGCCAGGGATTGCCTTTTCTATAGTAAATTATTAAAAAAATAATTTTATACTGTCGCAAATTTTAATTACGCCAGGGATTGCCTTTTCTATAGTAAATTATTCAAAAAATAATTTCTTACTGTCGCAAATTTTAAATATCCCAGGGATTGCCTTTTCTATAGTAAATTATTCAAAAAATAATTTTATACTGTCGCAAATTTCAATTACGCCAGGGATTGCCTTTTCTATAGTAAATTATTCAAAAAATAATTTCTTACTGTCGCAAATTTTAAATACGCCTGGGATTGCCTTTTCTATAGTAAATTATTCAAAAAATAATTTTCAACTGTCGCAAATTTTAAATACGCCAGGGATTGCCTTTTCTATAGTAAATTATTCAAAAAATAATTTTCTACTGTCGCAAATTGTAATTGCGCCAGGGATTGCCTTTTCTATAGTAAATTATTCAAAAAATAATTTCTTACTGTCGCAAATTTTAAAAACGCCAGGGATTGCCTTTTCTATAGTAAATTATTCAAAAAATAATTTTCAACTGTCGCAAATTTTAAGTGCGCCAGGGATTGCCTTTTCTATAGTAAATTATTCAAAAAATAATTTTTTACTGTCGCAAATTTTAAATACGCCAGGGATTGCCTTTTCTATAGTAAATTATTCAAAAAATAATTTTTTACTTTCGCAAATTTTAAATACGCCAGGGATTGCCTTTTCTATAGTAAATTATTCAAAAAATAATTTTCAACTGTCGCAAATTTTAATTACGCCAGGGATTGCCTTCTCTATAGTAAATTATTCAAAAAATAATTTTATACTGTCGCAATTTTTAATTACGCCAGGGATTGCCTTTTCTATAGTAAATTTTTCAAAAAATAATTTTCAACTGTCGCAAATTTTAATTGCGCCAGGGATTGCCTTTTCTATAGTAAATTATTCAAAAAATAATTTTCAACTGTCGCAAATTTTAATTACGCCAGGAATTGCCTTTTCTATAGTAAATTATTCAAAAAATAATTTTTTACTGTCGCAAATTTTAAGTGCGCCAGGGATTGCCTTTTCTATAGTAAATTATGCAAAAAATAATTTTCAACTGTCGAAAATTTTAATTGCGCCAAGGATTGCCTTTTCTATAGTAAATTATTCAAAAAATAATTTTTTACTGTCGCAAATTTTAATTACGCCAGGGATTGTATTTTCTATAGTAAATTATTCAAAAAATAATTTTCAACTGTCGCAAATTTCAAATCCGCCAGGGTTTGCCTTTTCTATAGTAAATTATTCAAAAAATAATTTTTTACTATCGCAAGTTTTAATTGCGCCAGGGATTGCCTTCTCTACAGTAAATTTTTCAAAATATTAATTTTTTACTGTCGCAAATTTTAATTACGCCAGGGATTGCCTTTTCTATAGTAAATTATTCAAAAAATAATTTTCTACTGTCGCAAATTTTAATTACGCCAGGGATTGCCTTTTCTATAGTAAATTATTCAAAAAATAATTTTATAATGTCGCAAATTTAATTGCGCCAGGGATTGCCTTTTCTGTAGTAAATTATTCAAAAAATAATTTTTTATTGTCGCAAATTTTAAATATCCCAGGGATTGCCTTTTCTATAGTAAATTATTCAAAAAATAATTTTCAACTGTCGCAAATTTTAATTACGCCAGGGATTGCCTTTTCTACAGTAAATTATTCAAAAAATAATTTTATACTGTCGCAAATTTTAATTACGCCAGGGATTGCCTTTTCTATAGTAAATTATTCAAAAAATAATTTTCAACTGTCGCAAATTTTAATTGCGCCAGGGATTGCCTTTTCTATAGTAAATTATTCAAAAAATAATTTTTTACTGTCGCAAATCTTATGTGCGCCAGGGATTGCCTTTTCTATAGTAAATTATTCAAAAAATAATTTTCTACTGTCGCAAATTTTAATTACGCCAGGGATTGCCTTTTCTATAGTAAATTATTCAAAAAATAATTTTCTACTGTCGCAAATTTTAATTACGCCAGGGATTGCCTTTTCTATAGTAAATTATTCAAAAAATAATTTTCTACTGTCGCAAATTTTAATTACGCCAGGGATTGCCTTTTCTATAGTAAATTATTCAAAAAATAATTTTCAACTGTCGCAAATTTTAATTACGCCAGGGATTGCCTTTTCTATAGTAAATTATTCAAAAATAATTTTATACTGTCGCAAATTTTAATTACGCCAGGGATTGCCTTTTCTATAGTAAATTATTCAAAAAATAATTTCTTACTGTCGCAAATTTTAAATATCCCAGGGATTGCCTTTTCTATAGTAAATTATTCAAAAAATAATTTTATACTGTCGCAAATTTTAATTACGCCAGGGATTGCCTTTTCTATAGTAAATTATTCAAAAAATAATTTCTTACTGTCGCAAATTTTAAATACGCCTGGGATTGCCTTTTCTATAGTAAATTTATTCAAAAAATAATTTTCAACTGTCGCAAATTTTAAATACGCCAGGATTGCCTTTTCTATAGTAAATTATTCAAAAAATAATTTTCTACTGTCGCAAATTTTAATTACGCCAGGGATTGCCTTTTCTATAGTAAATTATTCAAAAAATAGTTTTCTACTGTCGCAAATTTTAATTACGCCAGGGATTGCCTTTTCTATAGTAAATTATTCAAAAAATAGTTTTCTACTGTCGCAAATTTTAATTACGCCAGGGATTGCCTTTTCTACAGTAAATTATTCAAAAAATAATTTTATACTGTCGCAAATTTCAAATCCGCCAGGGATTGCCTTTTCTATAGTAAATTATTCAAAAAATAATTTTCAATTGTCGCAAATTTTAATTGCGCCAGGGATTGCCTTTTCTATAGTAAATTATTCAAAAAATAATTTTTCACTGTCGCAAATTTTAATTACGCCAGGGATTGCCTTTTCTATAGTAAATTATTTAAAAAATAATTTTTTACTGTCGCAAATTTCAAATCCGCCAGGGATTGCCTTTTCTATAGTAAATTATTCAAAAAATAATTTTCAATTGTCGCAAATTTTAATTGCGCCAGGGATTGCCTTTTCTATAGTAAATTATTCAAAAAATAATTTTTTACTGTCGCAAATTTTAATTACGCCAGGGATTGCCTTTTCTATAGTAAATTATTCAAAAAATATTTTTTTACTGTCGCAAATTTTAATTGCGCCAGGGATTGCTTTTTCTATAGTAAAATAATCCAACAAATAATTTTCAACTGTCGCAAATTTTAATTACGCCAGGGATTGCCTTTTCTATAGTAAATTATTCAAAAAATAATTTTCTACTGTCGCAAATTTTAATTACGCCAGGGATTGCCTTTTCTATAGTAAATTATTCAAAAAATAATTTTCTACTGTCGCAAATTTTAATTACGCCAGGGATTGCCTTTTCTATAGTAAATTATTCAAAAAATAATTTTCTACTGTCGGAAATTTTAAATACGCCAGGGATTGCCTTTTCTATAGTAAATTTTGCAAAAAAATAATTTGTTACTGTCGCAAATTTTAAATATCCCAGGGATTGCCTTTTCTATAGTAAATTTCTCACAAATTAATTTTTTACTGTCGCAAATTTTAATTACTCCAGGGATTGCCTTTTCTATAGTAAATTATTCAAAAAATTATTTTCTACTGTCGCAAATTTTAATTACGCCAGGGATTTCCTTTTCTATAGTAAATTATTCAAAAAATAATTTTCTACTGTCGCAAATTTTAATTACGCCAGGGATTGCCTTTTCTATAGTAAATTATTCAAAAAATAATTTTCTACTGTCGCAAATTTTAATTACGCCAGGGATTGCCTTTTCTATAGTAAATTATTCAAAAAATAATTTTCTACTGTCGCAAATTTTAATTACGACAGGGATTGCCTTTTCTATAGTAAATTATTCAAAAAATAATTTTTTACTATCGCAAATTTTAATTACGCCAGGGATTGCCTTTTCTATAGTAAATTATTCAAAAAATAATTTTCTACTGTCGCAAATTTTAATTACGCCAGGGATTGCCTTTTCTATAGTAAATTATTCAAAAAATAATTTTCTACTGTCGCAAGTTTTAAGTGCGCCAGGGATTGCCTTTTCTATAGTAAATTATTCAAAAAATAATTTTCTACTGTCGCAAATTTCAAATCCGCCAGGGATTGCCTTTTCTATAGTAAATTATTCAAAAAATAATTTTCAACTGTCGCAAATTTTAATTACGCCAGGGATTGCCTTTTCTATAGTAAATTATTCAAAAAATAATTTCTTACTGTCGCAAATTTTAAATACGCCTGGGATTGCCTTTTCTATAGTAAATTATTCAAAAAATAATTTTCAACTGTCGCAAATTTTAAATACGCCAGGGATTGCCTTTTCTATAGTAAATTATTCAAAAAATAATTTTCTACTGTCGCAAATTTTAATTACGCCAGGGATTGCCTTTTCTATAGTAAATTATTCAAAAAATAGTTTTCTACTGTCGCAAATTTTAATTACGCCAGGGATTGCCTTTTCTATAGTAAATTATTCAAAAAATAATTTTCTACTGTCGCAAATTTTAATTATGCCAGGGATTGCCTTTTCTATAGTAAATTTTTCAAAAAATAATTTTTTACTGTCGCAAATTTTAAATATCCCAGGGATTGCCTTTTCTATAGTAAATTATTCAAAAAGTAATTTTCTACTGTCGCAAATTTTAAATACGCCAGGGATTGCCTTTTCTATAGTAAATTTTGCAAAAAAATAATTTTTTACTATCGCAAATTTTAATTACGCCAGGGATTGCCTTTTCTATAGTAAATTATTCAAAAAATAATTTTCAACTTTCGGAAATTTTAATTGCGCCAGGGATTGCCTTTTCTATAGTAAATTATTCAAAAAATAATTTTTCACTGTCGCAAATTTTAATTACGCCAGGGATTGCCTTTTCTATAGTAAATTATTTAAAAAATAATTTTTTACTGTCGCAAATTTCAAATCCGCCAGGGATTGCCTTTTCTATAGTAAATTATTCAAAAAATAATTTTCAATTGTCGCAAATTTTAATTGCGCCAGGGATTGCCTTTTCTATAGTAAATTATTCAAAAAATAATTTTTTACTGTCGCAAATTTTAATTACGCCAGGGATTGCCTTTTCTATAGTAAATTATTTAAAAAATAATTTTTTACTGTCGCAAATTTCAAATCCGCCAGGGATTGCCTTTTCTATAGTAAATTATTCAAAAAATAATTTTCAATTGTCGCAAATTTTAATTGCGCCAGGGATTGCCTTTTCTATAGTAAATTATTCAAAAAATAATTTTTCACTGTCGCAAATTTTAATTACGCCAGGGATTGCCTTTTCTATAGTAAATTATTTAAAAAATAATTTTTTACTGTCGCAAATTTCAAATCCGCCAGGGATTGCCTTTTCTATAGTAAATTATTCAAAAAATAATTTTCAATTGTCGCAAATTTTAATTGCGCCAGGGATTGCCTTTTCTATAGTAAATTATTCAAAAAATAATTTTTTACTGTCGCAAATTTTAATTACGCCAGGGATTGCCTTTTCTATAGTAAATTATTCAAAAAATATTTTTTTACTGTCGCAAATTTTAATTGCGCCAGGGATTGCTTTTTCTATAGTAAAATAATCCAACAAATAATTTTCAACTGTCGCAAATTTTAATTACGCCAGGGATTGCCTTTTCTATAGTAAATTATTCAAAAAATAATTTTCTACTGTCGCAAATTTTAATTACGCCAGGGATTGCCTTTTCTATAGTAAATTATTCAAAAAATAATTTTCTACTGTCGCAAATTTTAATTACGCCAGGGATTGCCTTTTCTATAGTAAATTATTCAAAAAATAATTTTCTACTGTCGGAAATTTTAAATACGCCAGGGATTGCCTTTTCTATAGTAAATTTTGCAAAAAAATAATTTTTTACTGTCGCAAATTTTAAATATCCCAGGGATTGCCTTTTCTATAGTAAATTTCTCACAAATTAATTTTTTACTGTCGCAAATTTTAATTACTCCAGGGATTGCCTTTTCTATAGTAAATTATTCAAAAAATAATTTTCTACTGTCGCAAATTTTAATTACGCCAGGGATTTCCTTTTCTATAGTAAATTATTCAAAAAATAATTTTCTACTGTCGCAAATTTTAATTACGCCAGGGATTGCCTTTTCTATAGTAAATTATTCAAAAAATAATTTTCTACTGTCGCAAATTTTAATTACGCCAGGGATTGCCTTTTCTATAGTAAATTATTCAAAAAATAATTTTCTACTGTCGCAAATTTTAATTACGACAGGGATTGCCTTTTCTATAGTAAATTATTCAAAAAATAATTTTTTACTATCGCAAATTTTAATTACGCCAGGGATTGCCTTTTCTATAGTAAATTATTCAAAAAATAATTTTCTACTGTCGCAAATTTTAATTACGCCAGGGATTGCCTTTTCTATAGTAAATTATTCAAAAAATAATTTTCTACTGTCGCAAGTTTTAAGTGCGCCAGGGATTGCCTTTTCTATAGTAAATTATTCAAAAAATAATTTTCTACTGTCGCAAATTTCAAATCCGCCAGGGATTGCCTTTTCTATAGTAAATTATTCAAAAAATAATTTTCAACTGTCGCAAATTTTAATTACGCCAGGGATTGCCTTTTCTATAGTAAATTATTCAAAAAATAATTTCTTACTGTCGCAAATTTTAAATACGCCTGGGATTGCCTTTTCTATAGTAAATTATTCAAAAAATAATTTTCAACTGTCGCAAATTTTAAATACGCCAGGGATTGCCTTTTCTATAGTAAATTATTCAAAAAATAATTTTCTACTGTCGCAAATTTTAAGTACGCCAGGGATTGCCTTTTCTATAGTAAATTATTCAAAAAATAGTTTTCTACTGTCGCAAATTTTAATTACGCCAGGGATTGCCTTTTCTATAGTAAATTATTCAAAAAATAATTTTCTACTGTCGCAAATTTTAATTATGCCAGGGATTGCCTTTTCTATAGTAAATTTTTCAAAAAATAATTTTTTACTGTCGCAAATTTTAAATATCCCAGGGATTGCCTTTTCTATAGTAAATTATTCAAAAAGTAATTTTCTACTGTCGCAAATTTTAAATACGCCAGGGATTGCCTTTTCTATAGTAAATTTTGCAAAAAAATAATTTTTTACTATCGCAAATTTTAATTACGCCAGGGATTGCCTTTTCTATAGTAAATTATTCAAAAAATAATTTTCAACTTTCGGAAATTTTAATTGCGCCAGGGATTGCCTTTTCTATAGTAAATTATTCAAAAAATAATTTTTCACTGTCGCAAATTTTAATTACGCAGGGATTGCCTTTTCTATAGTAAATTATTTAAAAAATAATTTTTTACTGTCGCAAATTTCAAATCCGCCAGGGATTGCCTTTTCTATAGTAAATTATTCAAAAAATAATTTTCAATTGTCGCAAATTTTAATTGCGCCAGGGATTGCCTTTTCTATAGTAAATTATTCAAAAAATAATTTTTTACTGTCGCAAATTTTAATTACGCCAGGGATTGCCTTTTCTATAGTAAATTATTTAAAAAATAATTTTTTACTGTCGCAAATTTCAAATCCGCCAGGGATTGCCTTTTCTATAGTAAATTATTCAAAAAATAATTTTCAATTGTCGCAAATTTTAATTGCGCCAGGGATTGCCTTTTCTATAGTAAATTATTCAAAAAATAATTTTTCACTGTCGCAAATTTTAATTACGCCAGGGATTGCCTTTTCTATAGTAAATTATTTAAAAAATAATTTTTTACTGTCGCAAATTTCAAATCCGCCAGGGATTGCCTTTTCTATAGTAAATTATTCAAAAAATAATTTTCAATTGTCGCAAATTTTAATTGCGCCAGGGATTGCCTTTTCTATAGTAAATTATTCAAAAAATAATTTTTTACTGTCGCAAATTTTAATTACGCCAGGGATTGCCTTTTCTATAGTAAATTATTCAAAAAATATTTTTTTACTGTCGCAAATTTTAATTGCGCCAGGGATTGCTTTTTCTATAGTAAAATAATCCAACAAATAATTTTCAACTGTCGCAAATTTTAATTACGCCAGGGATTGCCTTTTCTATAGTAAATTATTCAAAAAATAATTTTCTACTGTCGCAAATTTTAATTACGCCAGGGATTGCCTTTTCTATAGTAAATTATTCAAAAAATAATTTTCTACTGTCGCAAATTTTAATTACGCCAGGGATTGCCTTTTCTATAGTAAATTATTCAAAAAATAATTTTCTACTGTCGGAAATTTTAAATACGCCAGGGATTGCCTTTTCTATAGTAAATTTTGCAAAAAAATAATTTTTTACTGTCGCAAATTTTAAATATCCCAGGGATTGCCTTTTCTATAGTAAATTTCTCACAAATTAATTTTTTACTGTCGCAAATTTTAATTACTCCAGGGATTGCCTTTTCTATAGTAAATTATTCAAAAAATAATTTTCTACTGTCGCAAATTTTAATTACGCCAGGGATTTCCTTTTCTATAGTAAATTATTCAAAAAATAATTTTCTACTGTCGCAAATTTTAATTACGCCAGGGATTGCCTTTTCTATAGTAAATTATTCAAAAAATAATTTTCTACTGTCGCAAATTTTAATTACGCCAGGGATTGCCTTTTCTATAGTAAATTATTCAAAAAATAATTTTCTACTGTCGCAAATTTTAATTACGACAGGGATTGCCTTTTCTATAGTAAATTATTCAAAAAATAATTTTTTACTATCGCAAATTTTAATTACGCCAGGGATTGCCTTTTCTATAGTAAATTATTCAAAAAATAATTTTCTACTGTCGCAAATTTTAATTACGCCAGGGATTGCCTTTTCTATAGTAAATTATTCAAAAAATAATTTTCTACTGTCGCAAGTTTTAAGTGCGCCAGGGATTGCCTTTTCTATAGTAAATTATTCAAAAAATAATTTTCTACTGTCGCAAATTTCAAATCCGCCAGGGATTGCCTTTTCTATAGTAAATTATTCAAAAAATAATTTTCAACTGTCGCAAATTTTAATTACGCCAGGGATTGCCTTTTCTATAGTAAATTATTCAAAAAATAATTTTCTACTGTCGCAAATTTTAATTACGCCAGGGATTGCCTTTTCTATAGTAAATTATTCAAAAAATGATTTTATACTGTCGCAAATTTTAATTACGCCAGGGATTGCGTTTTCTATAGTAAATTATTCAAAAAATAATTTTCTACTGTCGCAAATTTTAAAAATCCCAGGGATTGCCTTTTCTATATTAAATTTCTCACAAATTAATTTTTTACTGTCGCAAATTTCAAATCCGCCAAGGATTGCCTTTTCTATAGTAAATTATTCAAAAAATAATTTTCAACTGTCGCAAATTTTAATTGCGCCAGAGATTGCCTTTTCTATAGTAAATTATTCAAAAAATAATTTTTTACTGTCGAAAATTTCAAATCCGCCAGGGATTGCCTTTTCTATAGTAAATTATTCAAAAAATAATTTTCTACTTTCGCAAATTTTAATTGCGCCAGGGTTTGCCTTTTCTATAGTAAATTATTCAAAAAATAATTTTCAACTGTCGCAAATTTTAATTAAGCCAGGGATTGCCTTTTCTATAGTAAATTATTCAAAAAATAATTTTCTACTGTCGCAAATTTTAATTGCGCCAGGGATTGCCTTTTCTATAGTAAATTATTCAAAAAATAATTTTTTACTGTCGCAAATTTTAATTGCGCCAGGGATTGCCTTTTCTATAGTAAATTTTGCAAAAAAATAATTTTTTACTGTCGCAAATTTCAAATCCGCCAGGGATTGCCTTTTCTATAGTAAATTATTCAAAAAATAATTTTCTACTGTCGCAAATTTTAGTTGCGCCAGGGATTGCCTTTTCTATAGTAAATTATTCAAAAAATAATTTTCTACTGTCGCAAATTTTAAATACGCCAGGGATTGCCTTTTCTATAGTAAATTTTGCAAAAAAATAATTTTTTACTGTCGCAAATTTTAAATATCCCAGGGATTGCCTTTTCTATAGTAAATTATTCAAAAAAATAATTTTTTACTGTCGCAAATTTTAAATATCCCAGGGATTGCCTTTTCTATAGTAAATTATTCAAAAAATAATTTTCTACTGTCGCAAATTTTAATTACGCCAGGGATTGCCTTTTCTATAGTAAATTATTCAAAAAATAATTTTCTACTGTCGCAAATTTTAATTACGCCAGGAATTGCATTTTCTATAGTAAATTATTCAAAAACTAATTTTTTAATGTCGCAAATTTTAATTACGCCAGGGATTGCCTTTTCTGTAGTATATTATTCAAAAAATAATTTTCTACTGTCGCAAATTTTAATTACGCCAAGGATTGCCTTTTCTATAGTAAATTATTCAAAAAATAATTTTCTACTGTCGCAAGTTTTAAGTGCGCCAGGGTTTGCCTTTTCTATAGTAAATTATTCAAAAAATAATTTTTTACTGTCGCAAATTTCAAATCCGCCAGGGATTGCCTTTTCTATAGTAAATTATTCAAAAAATAATTTTCAACTGTCGCAAATTTTAATTACGCCAGGGATTGCCTTTTCTATAGTAAATTATTCAAAAAATAATTTTCTACTGTCGCAAATTTTACTTACGCCAGGGATTGCCTTTTCTATAGTAAATTATTCAAAAAATGATTTTATACTGTCGCAAATTTTAATTAAGCCAGGGATTGCCTTTTCTATAGTAAGTTATTCAAAAAATAATTTTCTGCTGTCGCAAATTTTAAATATCCCAGGGATTGCCTTTTCTATATTAAATTTCTGACAAATTAATTTTTTACTGTCGCAAATTTCAAATCCGCCAGGGATTGCCTTTTCTATAGTAAATTATTCAAAAAATAATTTTCAACTGTCGCAAATTTTAATTGCGCCAGAGATTGCCTTTTCTATAGTAAATTATTCAAAAAATAATTTTTTACTGTCGAAAATTTCAAATCCGCCAGGGATTGCCTTTTCTATAGTAAATTATTCAAAAAATAATTTTCTACTTTCGCAAATTTTAATTGCGCCAGGGTTTGCCTTTTCTATAGTAAATTATTCAAAAAATAATTTTCAACTGTCCCAAATTTTAATTAAGCCAGGGATTGCCTTTTCTATAGTAAATTATTCAAAAAATAATTTTCTACTGTCGCAAATTTTAATTGCGCCAGGGATTGCCTTTTCTATAGTAAATTATTCAAAAAATAATTTTTTACTGTCGCAAATTTTAATTGCGCTAGGGATTGCCTTTTCTATAGTAAATTTTGCAAAAAAATAATTTTTTACTGTCGCAAATTTCAAATCCGCCAGGGATTGCCTTTTCTATAGTAAATTATTCAAAAAATAATTTTCTACTGTCGCAAATTTTAATTGCGCCAGGGATTGCCTTTTCTATAGTAAATTATTCAAAAAATAATTTTCTACTGTCGCAAATTTTAAATACGCCAGGGATTGCCTTTTCTATAGTAAATTTTGCAAAAAAATAATTTTTTACTGTCGCAAATTTTAAATATCCCAGGGATTGCCTTTTCTATATTAAATTATTCAAAAAAATAATTTTTTACTGTCGCAAATTTTAAATATCCCAGGGATTGCCTTTTCTATAGTAAATTATTCAAAAAATAATTTTCAACTGTCGCAAATTTTAATTACGCCAGGGATTGCCTTTTCTATAGTAAATTATTCAAAAAATAATTTTCTACTGTCGCAAATTTTAATTACGCCAGGGATTGCCTTTTCTATAGTAAATTATTCAAAAAATAATTTTCTACTGTCGCAAATTTTAATTACGCCAGGGATTGCATTTTCTATAGTAAATTATTCAAAAAATAATTTTTTAATGTCGCAAATTTTAATTACGCCAGGGATTGCCTTTTCTATAGTATATTATTCAAAAAATAATTTTCTACTGTCGCAAATTTTAATTACGCCAGGGATTGCCTTTTCTATAGTAAATTATTCAAAAAATAATTTTCTACTGTCGCAAGTTTTAAGTGCGCCAGGGATTGCCTTTTCTATAGTAAATTATTCAAAAAATTATTTTCAACTGTCGCAAATTTTAATTGCGCCAGGGATTGCCTTTTCTATAGTAAATTATTCAAAAAATAATTTTTTACTGTCGCAAATTTCAAGTCTGCCAGGGATTGCCTTTTCTATAGTAAATTATTCAAAAAATAATTTTCAACTGTCGCAAATTTTAATTACGCCAGGGATTGCCTTTTCTATAGTAAATTATTCAAAAAATAATTTTCAACTGTCGCAAATTTTAATTACGCCAGGGATTGCCTTTTCTATAGTAAATTATTCAAAAAATAATTTTCTACTGTCGCAAATTTTAATTACGCCAGGGATTGCCTTTTCTATAGTAAATTATTCAAAAAATAATTTTCAACTGTCGCAAATTTCAATTGCGCCAGGGATTGCCTTTTCTATAGTAAATTATTCAAAAAATAATTTTATAATGTCGCAAATTTTAATTACGCCAGGGATTGCCTTTTCTATAGTAAATTATTCAAAAAATAATTCTCAACTATCGCAAATTTTAATTGCGCCAGGGATTGACTTTTCTATAGTAAATTATTCAAAAAATAATTTTCTACTGTCGCAAATTTCAAATTAGCCAGGGATTGCCTTTTCTATAGTAAAGTTTGCAAAAAAAAAAATTTTTACTGTCGCAAATTTTAAATATCCCAGGGATTGCCTTTTCTATAGTAAATTATTCAAAAAATAATTTTCTACTGTCGCAAATTTTAATTACGCCAGGGATTGCCTTTTCTATAGTAAATTATTCAAAAAATAATTTTCTACTGTCGCAAATTTTAAATACGCCAGGGATTGCCTTTTCTATAGTAAATTTTGCAAAAAAATAATTTTTTACTGTCGCAAATTTTAAATATCCCAGGGATTGCCTTTTCTATCGTAAATTATTCAAAAAAATAATTTTTTACTGTCGCAAATTTTAAATATCCCAGGGACTGCCTTTTCTATAGTAAATTATTCAAAAAATAATTTTCAACTGTCGCAAATTTTAATTACGCCAGGGATTGCCTTTTCTATAGTAAATTATTCAAAAAATAATTTTCTACTGTCGCAAATTTTAATTACGCCAGGGATTGCCTTTTCTATAGTAAATTATTCAAAAAATAATTTTCTACTGTCGCAAATTTTAATTACGCCAGGGATTGCATTTTCTATAGTAAATTATTCAAAAAATAATTTTTTAATGTCGCAAATTTTAATTACGCCAGGGATTGCCTTTTCTATAGTATATTATTCAAAAAATAATTTTCTACTGTCGCAAATTTTAATTACGCCAGGGATTGCCTTTTCTATAGTAAATTATTCAAAAAATAATTTTGTACTGTCGCAAGTTTTAAGTGCGCCAGGGATTGCCTTTTCTATAGTAAATTATTCAAAAAATAATTTTCAACTGTCGCAAATTTTAATTGCGCCAGGGATTGCCTTTTCTATAGTAAATTATTCAAAAAATAATTTTTTACTGTCGCACATTTCAAATCTGCCAGGGATTGCCTTTTCTATAGTAAATTATTCAAAAAATAATTTTCAACTGTCGCAAATTTTAATTACGCCAGGGATTGCCTTTTCTATAGTAAATTATTCAAAAAATAATTTTCAACTGTCGCAAATTTTAATTACGCCAGGGATTGCCTTTTCTATAGTAAATTATTCAAAAAATAATTTTCTACTGTCGCAAATTTTAATTAAGCCAGGGATTGCCTTTTCTATAGTAAATTATTCAAAAAATAATTTTCAACTGTCGCAAATTTCAATTGCGCCAAGGATTGCCTTTCTATAGTAAATTATTCACAAAATATTTTTATAATGTCGCAAATTTTAATTACGCCAGGGATTGCCTTTTCTATAGTAAATTATTCAAAAAATAATTCTCAACTATCGCAAATTTTAATTGCGCCAGGGATTGCCTTTTCTATAGTAAATTATTCAAAAAATAATTTTCTACTGTCGCAAATTTCAAATTCGCCAGGGATTGCCTTTTCTATAGTAAATTTTGCAAAAAAATAATTTTTTACTGTCGCAAATTTTAAATATCCCAGGGATTGCCTTTTCTATAGTAAATTATTCAAAAAATAATTTTCTACTGTCGCAAATTTTAATTACGCCAGGGATTGCGTTTTCTATAGTAAATTATTCAAAAAATAATTTTATACTGTCGCAAATTTTAATTACGCCAGGGATTGCCTTTTCTATAGTAAATTATTCAAAAAATAATTTTCAACTGTCGCAAATTTTAATTACGCCAGGGATTGCCTTTTCTATAGTAAATTATTCAAAAAATAATTTTCTATTGTCGCAAATTTTAATTACGCCAGGGATTGCCTTTTCTATAGTAAATTATTCAAAAAATAATTTTCTACTGTCGCAAATTTTAATTACGCCAGGGATTGCCTTTTCTATAGTAAATTATTCAAAAAATAATTTTTTACTGTCGCAAATTTCAAATCCGCCAGGGATTGCCTTTTCTATAGTAAATTATTCAAAAAATAATTTTCAACTGTCGCAAATTTTAATTACGCGAGGGATTGCCTTTTCTATAGTAAATTATTCAAAAAATAATTTTTTACTGTCGCAAATTTCAAATCCGCCAGAGATTGCCTTTTCTATAGTAAATTATTCAAAAAATAATTTTATACTGTCGCAAATTTTAATTACGCCAGGGATTGCCTTTTCTATAGTAAATTATTCAAAAAATAATTTTTTACTGTCGCAAATTTTAAATATCCCAGGGATTGCCTTTTTTTTAGTAAATTATTCAAAAAACAATTTTCAAATGTCGCAAATTTTAATTACGCCAGGGATTGCCTTTTCTATAGTAAATTATTCAAAAAATAATTTTATACTGTTGCAAATTTTAATTACGCCAGGGATTGCCTTTTCTATAGTAAATTATTCAAAAAATAATTTTTTACTGTCGCAAATTTCAATTTCGCCAGGTAAATTATTCAAAAAATAATTTTCTACTGTCGCAAATTTTAATTACGCCAGGGATTGCCTTTTCTATAGTAAATTATTCAAAAAATAATTTTTTACTGTCGCAAATTTCAATTTCGCCAGGTAAATTATTCAAAAAATAATTTTCTACTGTCGCAAATTTTAATTACGCCAGGGATTGCCTTTTCTATAGTAAATTATTCAAAAAATAATTTTCTACTGTCGCAAATTTTAATTACGCCAGGGATTGCCTTTTCTATAGTAAATTATTCAAAAAATAATTTTTTACTGTCACAAATTTTAAATACGCCAGGGATTGCCTTTTCTATAGTAAATTATTCAAAAAATAATTTTTTACTGTCGCAAATTTTAATTACGCCAGGGATTGCCTTTTCTATAGTAAATTATTCAAAAAATAATTTTATACTGTCGCAAATTTTAAGTGCGCCAGGGATTGCAATTTCTATAGTAAATTATTCAAAAAATAATTTTTTACTGTCGCAAATTTTAATTGCGCCAGGGATTGCCTTTTCTATAGTAAATTTTGCAAAAAATAATTTTTTACTGTCGCAAATTTTAATTACGCCAGGGATTGCCTTTTCTATAGTAAATTATTCAAAAAATAATTTTATACTGTCGCAAATTTTAAGTGCGCCAGGGATTGCCTTTTCTATAGTAAATTTTGCAAAAAATAATTTTCTACTGTCGCAAATTTTAATTGCGCCAGGGATTGCCTTTTCTATAGTAAATTTTGCAAAAAATAATTTTCTACTGTCGCAAATTTTAATTGCGCCAGGGATTGCCTTTTCTATAGTAAATTATTCAAAAAATAATTTTATACTGTCGCAAATTTTAATTACGCCAGGGATTGCATTTTCTATATTAAATTATTCAAAAAATAATTTTCAACTGTCGCAAATTTTAATTACGCCAGGGATTGCCTTTTCTATAGTAAATTATTCAAAAAATAATTTTATACTGTCGCAAATTTTAATTACGCCAGGGATTGCCTTTTCTATAGTAAATTATTCAAAAAATAATTTTCTACTGTCGCAAATTTTAATTACGCCAGGGATTGCCTTTTCTATAGTAAATTATTCAAAAAATAATTTTCAACTGTCGCAAATTTTAATTACGCCAGGGATTGCCTTTTGTATAGTAAATTATTCAAAAAATAATTTTCTACTGTCGCAAATTTTAATTACGCCAGGGATTGCCTTTTCTATAGTAAATTATTCAAAAAATAATTTTCAACTGTCGCAAATTTTAATTACGCCAGGGATTGCCTTTTCTATAGTAAATTATTCAAAAAATATTTTTCTACTCTCGCAAATTTTAATTACGACAGGGATTGCCTTTTCTATAGTAAATTATTCAAAAAATAATTTTTTACTGTCGCAAATTTCAATTTCGCCAGGTAAATTATTGAAAAAATAATTTTCTACTGTCGCAAATTTTAATTACGCCAGGGATTGCCTTTTCTATAGTAAATTATTCAAAAAATAATTTTCTACTGTCGCAAATTTCAAATCCGCCAGGGATTGCCTTTTCTATAGTAAATTATTCAAAAAATAATTTTTTACTGTCGCAAATTTTAATTACGCCAGGGATTGCCTTTTCTATAGTAAATTATTCAAAAAATAATTTTCAACTGTCGCAAATTTTAAATACGCCAGGGATTGCCTTTTCTATAGTAAATTTTGCAAAAAAAACAATTTTTTACTGTCGCAAATTTTAATTACGCCAGGGATTGCCTTTTCTACAGTAAATTATTCAAAAAATAATTTTATACTGTCGCAAATTCTAAGTGCGCCAGGGATTGCCTTTTCTATAGTAAATTATTCAAAAAATAATTTTTTACTGTCGCAAATTTTAATTCCGCCAGGGATTGCCTTTTCTATAGTAAATTTTGCAAAAAATAATTTTCTACTGTCGCAAATTTTAATTGCGCCAGGGATTGCCTTTTCTATAGTAAATTATTCAAAAAATAATTTTCTACTGTCGCAAATTTTAATTACGCCAGGGATTGCCTTTTCTATAGTAAATTATTCAAAAAATAATTTTCTACTGTCGCAAATTTTAATTGCGCCAGGGATTGCCTTTTCTATAGTAAATTTTGCAAAAAATAATTTTCTACTGTCGCAAATTTTAATTGCGCCAGGGATTGCCTTTTCTATAGTAAATTATTCAAAAAATAATTTTATACTGTCGCAAATTTTAATTACGCCAGGGATTTCATTTTCTATATTAAATTAGTCAAAAAATAATTTTCAACTGTCGCAAATTTTAATTACGCCAGGGATTGCCTTTTCTATAGTAAATTATTCAAAAAATAATTTTATACTGGCACAAATTTTAATTACGCCAGGGATTGCCTTTTCTATAGTAAATTATTCAAAAAATAATTTTCTACTGTCGCAAATTTTAATTACGCCAGGGATTGCCTTTTCTATAGTAAATTATTCAAAAAATAATTTTCAACTGTCGCAAAATTTAAATACGCCAGGGATTGCCTTTTCTATAGTAAATTATTCAAAAAATAATTTTCTACTGTCGCAAATTTTAATTACGCCAGGGATTGCCTTTTCTATAGTAAATTATTCAAAAAATAATTTTTTACTGTCGCAAATTTCAATTTCGCCAGGTAAATTATTCAAAAAATAATTTTCTACTGTCGCAAATTTTAATTACGCCAGGGATTGCCTTTTCTATAGTAAATTATTCAAAAAATAATTTTCTACTGTCGCAAATTTTAATTACGCCAGGGATTGCCTTTTCTATAGTAAATTATTCAAAAACTAATTCTCAACTGTCGCAAATTTTAAATACGCCAGGGATTGCCTTTTCTATAGTAAATTTTGCAAAAAATAATTTTTTACTGTCGCAAATTTTAATTACGCCAGGGATTGCCTATTCTACAGTAAATTATTCAAAAAATAATTTTATACTGTCGCAAATTCTAAGTGCGCCAGTGATTGCCTTTTCTATAGTAAATTGTTCAAAAAATAATTTTTTACTGTCGCAAATTTTAATTGCGCCAGAGATTGCCTTTTCTATAGTAAATTTTGCAAAAAATTATTTTCTACTGTCGCAAATTTTAATTGCGCCAGGGATTGCCTTTTCTATAGTAAATTATTCAAAAAATAATTTTCTACTGTCGCAAATTTTAATTACGCCAGGGATTGCCTTTTCTATAGTAAATTATTCAAAAAAAAAAATTTCTACTGTCGCAAATTTAAAATATTCCAGGGATTGCCTTTTCTATAGTAAATTTCTCACAAATTAATTTTCTACTGTCGCAAATTATAATTACGCCAGGGATTGCCTTTTCTATAGTAAATTATTCAAAAAATAATTTTCTACTGTCGCAAATTTTAATTACGCCAGGGATTGCCTTTTATATAGTAAATTATTCAAAAAATAATTTTCTACTGTCGCAAATTTTAATTACGCCAGGGATTGCCTTTTCTATAGAAAATTTTTCAAAAAATAATTTTTTACTGTCGCAAATTTTAAATACGCCAGGGATTGCCTTTTCTATAGTAAATTTTGCAAAAAATAATTTTCTACTGTCGCAAATTTTAATTGCGCCAGGGATTGCCTTTTCTATAGTAAATTATTCCAAAAATAATTTTATACTGTCGCAAATTTTAATTACGCCAGGGATTGCATTTTCTATATTAAATTATTCAAAAAATAATTTTCAACTGTCGCAAATTTTAATTACGCCAGGGATTGCCTTTTCTATAGTAAATTATTCAAAAAATAATTTTATACTGGCGCAAATTTTAATTACGCCAGGGATTGCCTTTTCTATAGTAAATTATTCAAAAAATAATTTTCTACTGTCGCAAATTTTAATTACGCCAGGGATTGCCTTTTCTATAGTAAATTATTCAAAAAATAATTTTCAACTGTCGCAAATTTTAATTACGCCAGGGATTGCCTTTTCTATAGTAAATTATTCAAAAAATAATTTTCTACTGTCGCAAATTTTAATTACGCCAGGGATTGCCTTTTCTATAGTAAATTATTCAAAAAATAATTTTTTACTGTCGCAAATTTCAATTTCGCCAGGTAAATTATTCAAAAAATAATTTTCTACTGTCGCAAATTTTAATTACGCCAGGGATTGCCTTTTCTATAGTAAATTATTCAACAAATAATTTTCTAATGTCGCAAATTTTAATTACGCCAGGGATTGCCTTTTCTATAGTAAATTATTCAAAAAATAATTTTTTACTGTCGCAAATTTCAATTTCGCCAGGTAAATTATTCAAAAAATAATTTTCTACTGTCGCAAATTTTAATTACGCCAGGGATTGCCTTTTCTATAGTAAATTATTCAAAAAATAATTTTCTACTGTCGCAAATTTCAAATCCGCCAGGGATTGCCTTTTCTATATTAAATTATTCAAAAAATAATTTTTTACTGTCGCAAATTTTAATTACGCCAGGGATTGCCTTTTCTATAGTAAATTATTCAAAAAATAATTTTCAACTGTCGCAAATTTTAAATACGCCAGGGATTGCCTTTTCTATAGTAAATTTTGCAAAAAATAATTTTTTACTGTCGCAAATTTTAATTACGCCAGGGATTGCCTTTTCTACAGTTAATTTAAAAAAAAATAATTTTATACTGTCGCAAATTCTAAGTGCGCCAGTGATTGCCTTTTCTATAGTAAATTATTCAAAAAATAATTTTTTACTGTCGCAAATTTTAATTGTGCCAGGGATTGCCTTTTCTATAGTAAATTTTGCATAAAATAATTTTCTACTGTCGCAAATTTTAATTGCGCCAGGGATTGCCTTTTCTATAGTAAATTATTCAAAAAATAGTTTTCTACTGTCGCAAATTTTAATTACGCCAGGGATTGCCTTTTCTATAGTAAATTATTCAAAAAAAAAAAATTTCTACTGTCGCAAATTTTAAATATCCCAGGGATTGCCTTTTCTATAGTAAATTTCTCACAAATTAATTTTCTACTGTCGCAAATTTTAATTACGCTAGGCATTGCCTTTTCTATAGTAAATTATTCAAAAAATAATTTTCTACTGTCGCAAATTTTAATTACGCCAGGGATTGCCTTTTCTATAGTAAATTATTCAAAAAATAATTTTCTACTGTCGCAAATTTTAATTACGCCAGGGATTGCCTTTTCTATAGTAAATTTTTCAAAAAATAATTTTTTACTGTCGCAAATTTTAAATACGCCAGGGATTGCCTTTTCTATAGTAAATTATTCAAAAAATAATTTTTTACTGTCGCAAATTTTAATTACGCCAGGGATTGCCTTTTCTATAGTAAATTATTCAAAAAATAATTTTATACTGTCGCAAATTTTAAGTGCGCCAGGGGTTGCCTTTTATATAGTAAATTATTCAAAAAATAATTTTTTACTGTCGCAAATTTTAATTGCGCCAGGGATTGCCTTTTCTATAGTAAATTTTGCAAAAAATAATTTTCTACTGTCGCAAATTTTAATTGCGCCAGGGATTGCTTTTCTATAGTAAATTATTCAAAAAATAATTTTCTAATGTCGCAAATTTTAATTACGCCAGGGATTGCCTTTTCTATAGTAACTTATTCAAAAAATAATTTTCTACTGTCGCAAATTTTAAATATCCCAGGGATTGCCTTTTCTATAGTAAATTTCTCACAAATTAATTTTCTACTGTCGCAAATTTTAATTACGCCAGGGATTGCCTTTTCTGTAGTAAATTATTCAACAAATAATTTTCTACTGTCGCAAATTTTAATTACGCCAGGGATTGCCTTTTCTATAGTAAATTATTCAAAAAATAATTTTCTACTGTCGCAAATTTTAAGTGCGCCAGGGATTGCCTTTTCTATAGTAAATTATTCAAAAAATAATTTTTTACTGTCGCAAATTTTAAATACGCCAGGGATTGCCTTTTCTATAGTAAATTATTCAAAAAATAATTTTTTACTGTCGCAAATTTTAATTACGCCAGGGATTGCCTTTTCTATAGTAAATTATTCAAAAAATAATTTTATACTGTCGCAAATTTTAAGTGCGCCAGGGATTGCCTTTTCTATAGTAAATTATTCAAAAAATAATTTTCTACTGTCGCAAATTTTAATTACGCCAGGGATTGCCTTTTCTATAGTAAATTATTCAAAAAATAATTTTCAACTGTCGCAAATTTTAATTACGCCAGGGATTGCCTTTTCTATAGTAAATTATTCAAAAAATAATTTTCTACTGTCGCAAATTTTAATTACGCCAGGGATTGCCTTTTCTATAGTAAATTATTCAAAAAATAATTTTTTACTGTCGCAAATTTCAATTTCGCCAGGTAAATTATTCAAAAAATAATTTTCTACTGTCGCAAATTTTAATTACGCCAGGGATTGCCTTTTCTATAGTAAATTATTCAACAAATAATTTTCTAATGTCGCAAATTTTAATTACGCCAGGGATTGCCTTTTCTATAGTAAATTATTCAAAAAATAATTTTTTACTGTCGCAAATTTCAATTTCGCCAGGTAAATTATTCAAAAAATAATTTTCTACTGTCGCAAATTTTAATTACGCCAGGGATTGCCATTTCTATAGTAAATTATTCAAAAAATAATTTTCTAATGTCGCAAATTTCAAATCCGCCAGGGATTGCCTTTTCTATATTAAATTATTCAAAAAATAATTTTTTACTGTCGCAAATTTTAATTACGCCAGGTATTGCCTTTTCTATAGTAAATTATTCAAAAAATAATTGTCAACTGTCGCAAATTTTAAATACGCCAGGGATTGCCTTTTCTATAGTAAATTTTGCAAAAAATAATTTTTTACTGTCGCAAATTTTAATTACGCCAGGGATTGCCTTTTCTACAGTTAATTTTAAAAAAAATAATTTTATACTGTCGCAAATTCTAAGTGCGCCAGTGATTGCCTTTTCTATAGTAAATTATTCAAAAAATAATTTTTTACTGTCGCAAATTTTAATTGCGCCAGGGATTGCCTTTTCTATAGTAAATTTTGCAAAAAATAATTTTCTACTGTCGCAAATTTTAATTGCGCCAGGGATTGCCTTTTCTATAGTAAATTATTCAAAAAATAGTTTTCTACTGTCGCAAATTTTAATTACGCCAGGGATTGCCTTTTCTATAGTAAATTATTCAAAAAAAAAAATTTTCTACTGTCGCAAATTTTAAATATCCCAGGGATTGCCTTTTCTATAGTAAATTTCTCACAAATTAATTTTCTACTGTCGCAAATTTTAATTACGCCAGGCATTGCCTTTTCTATAGTAAATTATTCAAAAAATAATTTTCTACTGTCGCAAATTTTAATTACGCCAGGGATTGCCTTTTCTATAGTAAATTATTCAAAAAATAATTTTCTACTGTCGCAAATTTTAATTACGCCAGGGATTGCCTTTTCTATAGTAAATTTTTCAAAAAATAATTTTTTACTGTCGCAAATTTTAAATACGCCAGGGATTGCCTTTTCTATAGTAAATTATTCAAAAAATAATTTTTTACTGTCGCAAATTTTAATTACGCCAGGGATTGCCTTTTCTATATTAAATTATTCAAAAAATAATTTTATACTGTCGCAAATTTTAAGTGCGCCAGGGGTTGCCTTTTATATAGTAAATTATTCAAAAAATAATTTTTTACTGTCGCAAATTTTAATTGCGCCAGGGATTGCCTTTTCTATAGTAAATTTTGCAAAAAATAATTTTCTACTGTCGCAAATTTTAATTGCGCCAGGGATTGCCTTTTCTATAGTAAATTATTCAAAAAATAATTTTCTACTCTCGCAAATTTTAATTACGCCAGGGATTGCCTTTTCTATAGTAACTTATTCAAAAAATAATTTTCTACTGTCGCAAATTTTAAATATCCCAGGGATTGCCTTTTCTATAGTAAATTTCTCACAAATTAATTTTCTACTGTCACAAATTTTAATTACGCCAGGGATTGCCTTTTCTGTAGTAAATTATTCAACAAATAATTTTCTACTGTCGCAAATTTTAATTACGCCAGGGATTGCCTTTTCTATAGTAAATTATTCAAAAAATAATTTTCTACTGTCGCAAATTTTAATTGCGCCAGGGATTGCCTTTTCTATAGTAAATTATTCAAAAAATAATTTTTTACTGTCGCAAATTTTAAATACGCCAGGGATTGCCTTTTCTATAGTAAATTATTCAAAAAATAATTTTTTGCTGTCGCAAATTTTAATTACGCCAGGGATTGCCTTTTCTATAGTAAATTATTCAAAAAATAATTTTATACTGTCGCAAATTTTAAGTGCGCCAGGGATTGCCTTTTCTATAGTAAATTATTCAAAAAATAATTTTTTACTGTCGAAAATTTTAATTGCGCCAGGGATTGCCTTTTCTATAGTAAATTTTGCAAAAAATAATTTTTTACTGTCGCAAATTTTAATTACGCCAGGGATTGCCTTTTTTATAGTAAATTTCTCACAAATTAATTTTCTACTGTCGCAAATTTTAATTGCGCCAAGGATTGCCTTTTCTATAGTAAATTATTCAAAAAATAATTTTCTACTGTCGCAAATTTTAATTACGCCAGGGATTGCCTTTTCTATAGTAAATTATTCAAAAAATAATTTTCTACTGTCGCAAATTTTAATTACGCCAGGGATTGCCTTTTCTATAGTAAATTATTCAAAAAATAATTTTCTACTGTTGCAAATTTTATTTACGCCAGGGATTGCCTTTTCTATAGTAAATTATTCAAAAAATAATTTTCTACAGTCGCAAATTTTAAATATCCCAGGGATTGCCTTTTCTATAGTAAATTTCTCACAAATTAATTTTCTACTGTCGCAAATTTTAATTGCGCCAGGGATTGCCTTTTCTATAGTAAATTATTCAAAAAATAATTTTCTACTCTCGCAAATTTTAATTACGCCAGGGATTGCCTTTTCTATAGTAAATTTTGCAAAAAAATAATTTTCTACTGTCGCAAATTTTAATTGCGCCAGGGATTGCCTTTTCTATAGTAAATTATTCAAAAAATAATTTTCTACTCTCGCAAATTTTAATTACGCCAGGGATTGCCTTTTCTATAGTAAATTTTGCAAAAAAATAATTTTCTACTGTCGCAAATTTTAATTACGCCAGGGATTGCCATTTCTATAGTAAATTATTCAAAAAATAATTTTCTACTGTCGCAAATTTCAAATCCGCCAGGGATTGACTTTTCTATATTAAATTATTCAAAAAATAATTTTTTACTGTCGCAAATTTTAATTACGCCAGGGATTGCCTTTTCTATAGTAAATTATTCAAAAAATAATTTTCAACTGTCGCAAATTTTAAATACGCCAGGGATTGCCTTTTCTATAGTAAATTTTGCAAAAAATAATTTTTTACTGTCGCAAATTTTAATTACGCCAGGGATTGCCTTTTCTACAGTTAATTTTTAAAAAAATAATTTTATACTGTCGCAAATTCTAAGTGCGCCAGTGATTGCCTTTTCTATAGTAAATTATTCAAAAAATAATTTTTTACTGTCGCAAATTTTAATTGCGCCAGGGATTGCCTTTTCTATAGTAAATTTTGCAAAAAATAATTTTCTACTGTCGCAAATTTTAATTGCGCCAGGGATTGCCTTTTCTATAGTAAATTATTCAAAAAATAGTTTTCTACTGTCGCAAATTTTAATTACGCCAGGGATTGCCTTTTCTATAGTAAATTATTCAAAAAAAAAATTTTTCTACTGTCGCAAATTTTAAATATCCCAGGGATTGCCTTTTCTATAGTAAATTTCTCACAAATTAATTTTCTACTGTCGCAAATTTTAATTACGCCAGGCATTGCCTTTTCTATAGTAAATTATTCAAAAAATAATTTTCTACTGTCGCAAATTTTAATTACGCCAGGGATTGCCTTTTCTATAGTAAATTATTCAAAAAATAATTTTCTACTGTCGCAAATTTTAATTACGCCAGGGATTGCCTTTTCTATAGTAAATTTTTCAAAAAATAATTTTTTACTGTCGCAAATTTTAAATACGCCAGGGATTGCCTTTTCTATAGTAAATTATTCAAAAAATAATTTTTTACTGTCGCAAATTTTAATTACGCCAGGGATTGCCTTTTCTATAGTAAATTATTCAAAAAATAATTTTATACTGTCGCAAATTTTAAGTGCGCCAGGGGTTGCCTGTTATATAGTAAATTATTCAAAAAATAATTTTTTACTGTCGCAAATTTTAATTGCGCCAGGGATTGCCTTTTCTATAGTAAATTTTGCAAAAAATAATTTTCTACTGTCGCAAATTTTAATTGCGCCAGGGATTGCCTTTTCTATAGTAAATTATTCAAAAAATAATTTTCTACTCTCGCAAATTTTAATTACGCCAGGGATTGCCTTTTCTATAGTAACTTATTCAAAAAATAATTTTCTACTGTCGCAAATTTTAAATATCCCAGGGATTGCCTTTTCTATAGTAAATTTCTCACAAATTAATTTTCTACTGTCGCAAATTTTAATTACGCCAGGGATTGCCTTTTCTGTAGTTAATTATTCAACAAATAATTTTCTACTGTCGCAAATTTTAATTACGCCAGGGATTGCCTTTTCTATAGTAAATTATTCAAAAAATAATTTTCTACTGTCGCAAATTTTAAGTGCGCCAGGGATTGCCTTTTCTATAGTAAATTATTCAAAAAATAATTTTTTACTGTCGCAAATTTTAAATACGCCAGGGATTGCCTTTTCTATAGTAAATTATTCAAAAAATAATTTTTTACTGTCGCAAATTTTAATTACGCCAGGGATTGCCTTTTCTCTAGTAAATTATTCAAAAAATAATTTTATACTGTCGCAAATTTTAAGTGCGCCAGGGATTGCCTTTTCTATAGTAAATTATTCAAAAAATAATTTTTTACTGTCGAAAATTTTAATTGCGCCAGGGATTGCCTTTTCTATAGTAAATTTTGCAAAAAATAATTTTTTACTGTCGCAAATTTTAATTACGCCAGGGATTGCCTTTTTTATAGTAAATTTCTCACAAATTAATTTTCTACTGTCGCAAATTTTAATTGCGCCAGGGATTGCCTTTTCTATAGTAAATTATTCAAAAAATAATTTTCTACTGTCGCAAATTTTAATTACGCCAGGGATTGCCTTTTCTATAGTAAATTATTCAAAAAATAATTTTCTACTGTCGCAAATTTTAATTACGCCAGGGATTGCCTTTTCTATAATAAATTATTCAAAAAATAATTTTCTACTGTTGCAAATTTTATTTACGCCAGGGATTGCCTTTTCTATAGTAAATTATTCAAAAAATAATTTTCTACAGTCGCAAATTTTAAATATCCCAGGGATTGCCTTTTCTATAGTAAATTTCTCACAAATTAATTTTCTACTGTCGCAAATTTTAATTGCGCCAGGGATTGCCTTTTCTATAGTAAATTATTCAAAAAATAATTTTCTACTCTCGCAAATTTTAATTACGCCAGGGATTGCCTTTTCTATAGTAAATTTTGCAAAAAAATAATTTTCTACTGTCGCAAATTTTAATTACACCAGGGATTGCCTTTTCTATAGTAAATTATTCAAAAAATAATTTTTTACTGTCGCAAATTTTATTTACGCCAGGGATTGCCTTTTCTATAGTAAATTATTCAAAAAATAATTTTCTACAGTCGCAAATTTTAAATATCCCAGGGATTGCCTTTTCTATAGTAAATTTCTCACAAATTCATTTTCTACTGTCGCAAATTTTAATTGCGCCAGGGATTGCCTTTTCTATAGTAAATTATTCAAAAAATAATTTTCTACTGTCGCAAATTTTAATTACGCCAGGGATTGCCTTTTCTATAGTAAATTATTCAAAAAATAATTTTCTACTGTCGCAAATTTCAACTCCGCCAGGGATTGCCTTTTCTATAGTAAATTATTCAAAAAATAATTTTTTACTGTCGCAAATTTTTATTACGCCAGGGATTGCCTTTTCTATAGTAAATTATTCAAAAAATAATTTTATACTGTCGCAAATTTTAAATATCCCAGGGATTGCCTTTTCTATAGTAAATTTCTCACAAATTAATTTTCTACTGTCGCAAATTTTAAATATCCCAGGGATTGCCTTTTCTATAGTAAATTATTCAAAAAATAATTTTATACTGTCGCAAATTTTAATTACGCCAGGGATTGCCTTTTCTATAGTAAATTTTGCAAAAAATAATTTTCTACTGTCGCAAATTTCAAATCCGCCAGGGATTGCCTTTTCTACAGTAAATTTTGCAAAAAATAATTTTATACTGTCGCAAATTTTAATTGCGCCAGGGATTGCCTTTTCTATAGTAAATTATTCAAAAAATAATTTTCTACTGTCGCAAATTTCAAATCCGCCAGGGATTGCCTTTTCTATAGAAAATTATTCAAAAAATAATTTTATACTGTCGCAAATTTTAATTACGCCAGGGATTGCCTTTTCTATAGTAAATTTTGCAAAAAAATAATTTTCTACTGTCGCAAATTTTAATTACGCCAGGGATTGCCTTTTCTATAGTATATTATTCAAAAAATAATTTTTTACTGTCGCAAATTTTAATTGCGCCAGGGATTGCCTTTTCTATAGTAAATTTTGCAAAAAATAATTTTTTACTGTCGCAAATTTTAAATATCCCAGGGATTGCCTTTTCTATAGTAAATTATTCAAAAAATAATTTTCTACTGTCGCAAATTTTAATTACGCCAAGGATTGCCTTTTCTATAGTAAATTATTCAAAAAATAATTTTCTAATGTTGCAAATTTTAATTACGCCAGGGATTGCCTTTTCTATAGTAAATTATTCAAAAAATAATTTTTTACTGTCGCAAATTTTAAATATCCCAGGGATTGCCTTTTCTATAGTAAATTTCTCACAAATTAATTTTCTACTGTCGCAAATTTTAAATATCCCAGGGATTGCCTTTTCTATAGTAAATTATTCAAAAAATAATTTTATACTGTCGCAAATTTTAATTACGCCAGGGATTGCCTTTTCTATAGTAAATTTTGCAAAAAATAATTTTCTACTGTCGCAAATTTCAAATCCGCCAGGGATTGCCTTTTCTACAGTAAATTTTGCAAAAAATAATTTTATACTGTCGCAAATTTTAATTTCGCCAGGGATTGCCTTTTCTATAGTAAATTATTCAAAAAATAATTTTCTACTGTCGCAAATTTCAAATCCGCCAGGGATTGCCTTTTCTATAGAAAATTATTCAAAAAATAATTTTATACTGTCGCAAATTTTAATTACGCCAGGGATTGCCTTTTCTATAGTAAATTTTGCAAAAAAATAATTTTCTACTGCCGCAAATTTTAATTACGCCAGGGATTGCCTTTTCTATAGTAAATTATTCAAAAAATAATTTTTTACTGTCGCAAATTTTAAATACGCCAGGGATTGCCTTTTCTATAGTAAATTATTCAAAAAATAATTTTATACTGTCGCAAATTTTAATTACGCCAGGGATTGCCTTTTCTATAGTAAATTATTCAAAAAATAATTTTTTACTGTCGCAAATTTTAATTGCGCCAGGGATTGCCTTTTCTATAGTAAATTTTGCAAAAAATAATTTTTTACTGTCGCAAATTTTAAATACGCCAGGGATTGCCTTTTCTATAGTAAATTATTCAAAAAATAATTTTATACTGTCGCAAATTTTAAATACGCCAGGGATTGCCTTTTCTATAGTAAATTTTGCAAAAAAATAATTTTCTACTGTCGCAAATTTTAATTACGCCAGGGATTGCCTTTTCTATAGTAAATTATTCAAAAAATAATTTTTTACTGTCGCAAATTTTAATTGCGCCAGGGATTGCCTTTTCTATAGTAAATTTTGCAAAAAATAATTTTTTACTGTCGCAAATTTTAAATACGCCAGGGATTGCCTTTTCTATAGTAAAGTATTCAAAAAATAATTTTATACTGTCGCAAATTTTAAGTGCGCCAGGGATTGCCTTTTCTATAGTAAATTATTCAAAAAATAATTTTCTACTCTCGCAAATTTTAATTACGCCAGGGATTGCCTTTTCTATAGTAAATTATTCAAAAAATGATTTTTTACTGTCGCAAATTTTAATTGCGCCAGGATTGCCTTTTCTATAGTAAATTATTCAAAAAATAATTTTCTACTGTCGCAAATTTTAATTACTTCAGGGATTGCCTTTTCTATAGTAAATTATTCAAAAAATAATTTTATACTGTCGCAAATTTTAATTACGCCAGGGATTGCCTTTTCTATAGTAAATTTTGCAAAAAATAATTTTTTACTGTCGCAAATTTTAAATACGCCAGGGATTGCCTTTTCTATAGTAAATTATTCAAAAAATAATTTTATACTGTCGCAAATTTAAGTGCGCCAGGGATTGCCTTTTCTATAGCAAATTATTCAAAAAATAATTTTCTACTGTCGCAAATTTTAATTACGCCAGGGATTGCCTTTTCTATAGTGAATTATTCAAAAAATAATTTTTTACTGTCGCAAATTTTAATTGCGCCAGGGATTGCCTTTCCTATAGTAAATTATTCAAAAAATAATTTTCTACTGTCGCAAATTTTAAATATCCCAGGGATTGGCATTTCTATAGTAAATTTCTCACAAATTAATTTTCTACTGTCGCAAATTTTAATTGCGCCAGGGATTGCCTTTTCTATAGTAAATTATTCAAAAAATAATTTTCTACTGTCGCAAATTTTAATTACGCCAGGGATTGCCTTTTCTATAGTAAATTATTCAAAAAATAATTTTCTACTGTCGCAAATTTTAATTACGCCAGGGATTGCATTTTCTATAGTAAATTATTCAAAAAATAATTTTCTACTGTCGCAAATTTTAATTACGCCAGGGATTGCCTTTTCTATAGTAAATTTTTCAAAAAATAATTTTTTACTGTCGCAAATTTTAAATACGCCAGGGATTGCCTTTTCTATAGTAAATTATTCAAAAAATAATTTTATACTGTCGCAAATTTCAAATATCCCAGGGATTGCCTTTTCTATAGTAAATTATTCAAAAAATAATTTTATACTGTCGCAAATTTTAAATATACCAGGGATTGCCTTATCTATAGTAAATTATTCAAAAAATAATTTTCTACTGTCGCAAATTTTAAATACGCCAGGGATTGCCGTTTCTATAGTAAATTATTCAAAAATTAATTTTATACTGTCGCAAATTTTAAATATCCCAGGGATTGCCTTTTCTATAGTAAATTATTCAAAAAATAATTTTATACTGTCGCAAATTTTAAATACGCCAGGGATTGCCTTTTCTATAGTAAATTTTCCAAAAAAATAATTTTCTACTGTCGCTAATTTTAATTACGCCATGGATTGCCTTTTCTATAGTAAATTATTCAAAAAATAATTTTTTACTGTCGCAAATTTTAATTGCGCCAGGGATTGCCTTATCTATAGTAAATTTTGCAAAAAATAATTTTTTACTGTCGCATATTTTAAATACGCCAGGGATTGCCTTTTCTATAGTAAAGTATTCAAAAAATAATTTTATACTGTCGCAAATTTTAAGTGCGCCAGGGATTGCCTTTTCTATAGTAAATTATTCAAAAAATAATTTTCTACTGTCGCAAATTTTAATTACGCCAGGGATTGCCTTTTCTATAGTAAATTATTCAAAAAATAATTTTTTACTGTCGCAAATTTTAATTGCGCCAGGGATTGCCTTTTCTATAGTAAATTATTCAAAAAATAATTTTCTACTGTCGCAAATTTTAATTACTACAGGGATTGCGTTTTCTATAGTAAATTATTCAAAAAATAATTTTATACTGTCGCAAATTTTAATTACGCCAAGGATTGCCTTTTCTATAGTAAATTATTCAAAAAATAATTTTATACTGTCGCAAATTTTAATTGCGCCAGGGATTGCCTTTTCTATAGTAAATTATTCAAAAAATAATTTTATACTGTCGCAAATTTTAAATATCCCAGGGATTGCCTTTTCTATAGTAAGTAATTCAAAAAATAATTTTATACTGTCGCAAATTTTAAATACGCCAGGGATTGCCTTTTCTATAGTAAATTTTGCAAAAAAATAATTTTCTACTGTCGCAAATTTTAATTACGCCAGGGATTGCCTTTTCTATAGTAAATTATTCAAAAAATAATTTTTTATTGTCGCAAATTTTAGTTGCGCCAGGGATTGCCTTTTCTATATTAAATTTTGCAAAAAATAATTTTTTACTGTCGCAAATTTTAAATACGCCAGGGATTGCCTTTTCTATAGTAAATTATTCAAAAAATAATTTTATACTGTCGCAAATTTTAATTGCGCCAGGGATTGCCTTTTCTATAGTAAACTTTTCAAAAAATAATTTTCTACTGTCGCAAATTTTAATTGCGCCAGGGATTGCCTTTTCTATAGTAAATTATTCAAAAAATAATTTTCTACTGTCGCAAATTTTAATTACGCCAGGGATTGCCTTTTCTATAGTAAATTATTAAAAAAATAATTTTCTACTGTCGCAAATTTTAATTGCGCCAGGGATTGCCTTTTCTATAGTAAACTTTTCAAAAAATAATTTTCTACTGTCGCAAATTTTAATTGCGCCAGGGATTGCCTTTTCTATAGTAAATTATTCAAAAAATAATTTTCTACTGTCGCAAATTTTAATTGCGCCAGGGATTGCCTTTTCTATAGTAAATTATTCAAAAAATAATTTTCTACTGTCGGAAATTTTAATTACGCCAGGGATTGCCTTTTCTATAGTAAATTATTCAAAAAATAATCTTATACTGTCGCAAATTTTAATTGCGCCAGGGATTGCCTTTTCTATAGTAAACTTTTCAAAAAATAATTTTCTACTGTCGCAAATTTTAATTGCGCCAGGGATTGCCTTTTCTATAGTAAATTATTCAAAAAATAATTTTCTACTGTCGCAAATTTTAAATACGCCAGGGATTGCCTTTTCTATAGTAAATTATTCAAAAAATAATTTTATAGTGTCGCAAATTTTAATTGCGCCAGGGATTGCCTTTTCTATAGTAAACTTTTCAAAAAATAATTTTCTACTGTCGCAATTTTTAATTGCGCCAGGGATTGCCTTTTCTATAGTAAATTATTCAAAAAATAATTTTCTAGTGTCGCAAATTTTAATTACGCCAGGGATTGCCTTTTCTATAGTAAACTTTTCAAAAAATTATTTTCTACTGTCGCAAATTTTAATTGCGCCAGGGATTGCCTTTTCTACAGTAAATTATTCAAAAAATAATTTTCTACTGTCGCAAATTTTAATTACGCCAGGGATTGCCTTTTCTATAGTAAATTATTCAAAAAATAATTTTATACGGTCGCAAATTTTAAATACGCCAGGGATTGCCTTTTCTATAGTAAATTTTGCAAAAAAATAATTTTCTACTGTCGCAAATTTTAATTACGCCAGGGATTGCCTTTTCTATAGTAAATTATTCAAAAAATAATTTTTTACTGTCGCAAATTTTAATTGCGCCAGGGATTGCCTTTTCTATAGTAAATTTTGCAAAAAATAATTTTTTACTGTCGCAAATTTTAAATACGCCAGGGATTGACTTTTCTATAGTAAATTATTCAAAAAATAATTTTATACTGTCGCAAATTTTAAGTGCGCCAGGGATTGCCTTTTCTATAGTAAATTATTCAAAAAATAATTTTCTACTGTCGCAAATTTTAATTACGCCAGGGATTGCCTTTTCTATAGTAAATTATTCAAAAAATAATTTCTTACTGTCGCAAATTTTAATTGCGCCAGGGATTGCCTTTTCTATAGTAAATTATTCAAAAAATAGTTTTCTACTGTCGCAAATTTTAATTACGTCAGGGATTGCCTTTTCTATAGTAAATTATTCAAAAAATAATTTTATACTGTCGCAAATTTTAATTACGCCAGGGATTGCCTTTTCTATAGTAAATTATTCAAAAAATAATTTTATACTGTCGCAAATTTTAATTGCGCCAGGGATTGCCTTTTCTATAGTAAACTTTTCAAAAAAGAATTTTCTACTGTCGCAAATTTTAATTGCGCCAGGGATTGCCTTTTCTATAGTATATTATTCAAAAAATAATTTTCTACTGTCGCAAATTTTAATTACGCCAGGGATTGCCTTTTCTATAGTAAATTATTCAAAAAATAATTTTCTACTGTCGCAAATTTTAAATGCGCCAGGGATTGCCTTTTCTATAGTAAATTATTCAAAAAATAATTTTATACTGTTGCAAAGTTTAATTACGCCAGGGATTGCCTTTTCTATAGTAAATTATTCAAAAAATAATTTTCTACTGTCGCAAATTTTAATTACGCCAGGGATTGCCTTTTCTATAGTAAATTATTCAAATAATAATTTTTTACTGTCGCAAATTTTAATTGCGCCAGGGATTGCCTTTTCTATAGTAAATTATTCAAAAAATAATTTTTTACTCTCGCAAATTTTAATTACGCCAGGGATTGCCTTTTCTATAGTAAATTATTCAAAAAATAATTTTATACTGTCGCAAATTTTAGTTACGCCAGGGATTGCATTTTCCATAGTAAATTATTCAAAAAATAATTTTATACTGTCGCAAATTTTAATTGCGCCAGGGATTGCCTTTACTATAGTAAACTTTTCAAAAAATATTTTTCTACTGTCGCAAATTTTAATTGCGCCAGGGATTGCCTTTTCTATAGTAAATTATTCAAAAAATAATTTTCTACTGTCGCAAATTTTAATTACGCCAGGGATTGCCTTTTCTATAGTAAATTATTCAAAAAATAATTTTCTACTGTCGCAAATTTTAAGTGCGCCAGGGATTGCCTTTTCTATAGTAAATTTTTCAAAAAATAATTTTATACTGTCGCAAATTTTAATTACGCCAGGGATTGCCATTTCTATAGTAAATTATTCAAAAAATAATTTTCTACTGTCTCAAATTTAAATTACGCCAGGGATTGCCTTTTCTATAGTAAATTATTCAAAAAATAATTTTATACTGTCGCAAATTTTAATTACGCCAGGGATTGCCTTTTCTATAGTAAATTATTCAAAAAATAATTTTCTACTGTCGCAAATTTTAATTACGCCAGGGATTGCCTTTTCTATAGTAAACATTTCAAAAAATAATTTTCTACTGTCGCAAATTTTAATTGCTCCAGGGATTGCCTTTCCTATAGTAAATTATTCAAAAAATAATTTTCTACTGTCGCAAATTTTAATTACGCCAGGGATTGCCTTTTCTATAGTAAATCATTCAAAAAATAATTTTCTACTGTCGCAAATTTTAAGTGCGCCAGGGATTGCCTTTTCTATAGTAAATTATTCAAAAAATAATTTTATACTGTCGCAAATTTTAATTACGCCAGGGATTGCCTTTTCTATAGTAAATTATTCAAAAAATAATTTTCTACTGTCGCAAATTTTAATTACGCCAGGGATTGCCTTTTCTATAGTAAATTATTCAAAAAATAATTTTATACTGTCGCAAATTTTAATTACGCCAGGGATTGCCTTTTCTATAGTAAATTATTCAAAAAATAATTTTCTACTGTCGCAAATTTTAATTACGCCAGGGATTGCCTTTTCTATAGTAAATTATTCAAAAAATAATTTTCTACTGTCGCAAATTTTAAGTGCGCCAGGGATTGCCTTTTCTATAGTAAATTATTCAAAAAATAATTTTATACTGTCGCAAATTTTAATTACGCCAGGGATTGCCTTTTCTATAGTAAATTATTCAAAAAATAATTTTCTACTGTCGCAAATTTTAATTACGCCAGGGATTGCCTTTTCTATAGTAAATTATTCAAAAAATAATTTTCTACTGTCGCAAATTTTAAGTGCGCCATGGATTGCCTTTTCTATAGTAAATTATTCAAAAAATAATTTTTTACTGTCGCAAATTTTAATTGCGCCAGGGATTGCCTTTTCTATAGTAAATTTTGCAAAAAATAATTTTCTACTGTCGCAAATTTTAATTGCGCCAGGTATTGCCTTCTCTATAGTAAATTATTCAAAAAATAATTTTCTACTGTCGCAAATTTTAATTACGCCAGGGATTGCCTTTTCTATAGTAAATTATTCAAAAAATAATTTTCTACTGTCGCAAATTTTAAATATCCCAGGGATTGCCTTTTCTATAGTAAATTTCTCACAAATTAATTTTCTACTGTCGCAAATTTTAATTACGCCAGGGATTGCCTTTTCTATAGTAAATTATTCAAAAAATAATTTTATACTGTCGCAAATTTTAATTACGCCAGGGATTGCCTTTTCTATAGTAAATTATTCAAAAAATAATTTTTTACTGTCGAAAATTTTAATTACGCCAGGGATTGCCTTTTCTATAGTAAATTATTCAAAAAATAATTTTCTACTGTCGCAAATTTTAAATATCCCAGGGATTGCCTTTTCTATAGTAAATTTCTCACAAATTAATTCTCTACTGTCGCAAATTTTAATTACGCCAGGGATTGCCTTTTCTATAGTAAATTATTCAAAAAATAATTTTATACTGTCGCAAATTTTAATTAGGCCAGGGATTGCCTTTTCTATAGTAAATTATTCAAAAAATAATTTTATACTGTCGCAAATTTTAATTACGCCAGGGATTGCCTTTTCTATAGTAAATTATTCAAAAAATAATTTTTTACTGTCGCAAATTTTAATTGCGCCAGGGATTGCCTTTTCTATAGTAAATTTTGCAAAAAATAATTTTCTACTGTCGCAAATTTTAATTGCGCCAGGTATTGCCTTCTCTATAGTAAATTATTCAAAAAATAATTTTCTACTGTCGCAAATTTTAAATATCCCAGGGATTGCCTTTTCTATAGTAAATTTCTCACAAATTAATTTTCTACTGTCGCAAATTTTAATTACGCCAGGGATTGCCTTTTCTATAGTAAATTATTCAAAAAATAATTTTCTACTGTCGCAAATTTTAATTACGCCAGGGATTGCCTTTTCTATAGTAAATTATTCAAAAAATAATTTTTTACTGTCGAAAATTTTAATTACGCCAGGGATTGCCTTTTCTATAGTAAATTATTCAAAAAATAATTTTTTACTGTCGAAAATTTTAATTACGCCAGGGATTGCCTTTTCTATAGTAAATTATTCAAAAAATAATTTTTTACTGTCGCAAATTTTAATTACGCCAGGGATTGCCTTTTCTATAGTAAATTATTCAAAAAATAATTTTATACTGTCGCAAATTTTAATTACGCCAGGGATTGCCTTTTCTATAGTAAATTATTCAAAAAATAATTTTCTACTGTCGCACATTTTAATTACGCCAGGGATTGCCTTTTCTATAGTAAATTATTCAAAAAATAATTTTCTACTGTCGCAAATTTTAAGTGCGCCATGGATTGCCTTTTCTATAGTAAATTATTCAAAAAATAATTTTTTACTGTCGCAAATTTTAATTGCGCCAGGGATTGCCTTTTCTATAGTAAATTTTGCAAAAAATAATTTTCTACTGTCGCAAATTTTAATTGCGCCAGGTATTGCCTTCTCTATAGTAAATTATTCAAAAAATAATTTTCTACTGTCGCAAATTTTAATTTCGCCAGGGATTGCCTTTTCTATAGTAAATTATTCAAAAAATAATTTTCTACTGTCGCAAATTTTAAATATCCCAGGGATTGCCTTTTCTATAGTAAATTATTCAAAAAATAATTTTTTACTGTCGAAAATTTTAATTACGCCAGGGATTGCCTTTTCTATAGTAAATTATTCAAAAAATAATTTTTTACTGTCGCAAATTTTAATTACGCCAGGGATTGCCTTTTCTATAGTAAATTATTCAAAAAATAATTTTATATTGTCGCAAATTTTAAGTGCGCCAGGGATTGCCTTTTCTATTAATAAATTATTCAAAAAATAATTTTCTACTGTCGCAAATTTTAGTTACGCCAGGGATTGCCTTTTCTATAGTAAATTATTCAAAAAATAATTTTCTACTGTCGCAAATTTTAATTGCGCCAGGGATTGCCTTTTCTATAGTAAATTTTGCAAAAAAGTAATTTTCTACTGTCGCAAATTTTAATTGCGCCAGGGATTGCCTTTTCTATAGTAAATTATTCAAAAAATAATTTTATACTGTCGCAAATTTTAATTACGCCAGGGATTGCATTTTCTATATTAAATTAGTCAAAAAATAATTTTCAACTGTCGCAAATTTTAATTACGCCAGGGATTGCCTTTTCTATAGTAAATTATTCAAAAAATAATTTTATACTGGCGCAAATTTAATTACGCCAGGGATTGCCTTTTCTATAGTAAATTATTCAAAAAATAATTTTCTACTGTCGCAAATTTTAATTACGCCAGGGATTGCCTTTTCTATAGTAAATTATTCAAAAAATAATTTTCAACTGTCGCAAAATTTAATTACGCCAGGGATTGCCTTTTCTATAGTAAATTATTCAAAAAATAATTTTCTACTGTCGCAAATTTTAATTACGCCAGGGATTGCCTTTTCTATAGTAAATTATTCAAAAAATAATTTTCTACTGTCGCAAATTTTAATTACGCCAGGGATTGCCTTTTCTATAGTAAATTATTCAAAAAATAATTTTTTACTGTCGCAAATTTCAATTTCGCCAGGTAAATTATTCAAAAAATAATTTTCTACTGTCGCAAATTTTAATTACGCCAGGGATTGCCTTTTCTATAGTAAATTATTCAACAAATAATTTTCTAATGTCGCAAATTTTAATTACGCCAGGGATTGCCTTTTCTATAGTAAATTATTCAAAAAATAATTTTCAACTGTCGCAAATTTTAAATACGCCAGGGATTGCCTTTTCTATAGTAAATTTTGCAAAAAATAATTTTTTACTGTCGCAAATTTTAATTACGCCAGGGATTGCCTTTTCTACAGTAAATTATTCAAAAAATAATTGTATACTGTCGCAAATTCTAAGTGCGCCAGTGATTGCCTTTTCTATAGTAAATTGTTCAAAAAATAATTTTTTACTGTCGCAAATTTTAATTACGCCAGGGATTGCCTTTTCTATAGTAAATTTTGCAAAAAATTATTTTCTACTGTCGCAAATTTTAATTGCGCCAGGGATTGCCTTTTCTATAGTAAATTATTCAAAAAATAATTTTCTACTGTCGCAAATTTTAATTACGCCAGGGATTGCCTTTTCTATAGTAAATTATTCAAAAAAAAATTTTTCTACTGTCGCAAATTTTAAATATTCCAGGGATTGCCTTTTCTATAGTAAATTTCTCACAAATTAATTTTCTACTGTCGCAAATTTTAATTACGCCAGGGATTGCCTTTTCTATAGTAAATTATTCAAAAAATAATTTTCTACTGTCGCAAATTTTAATTACGCCAGGGATTGCCTTTTCTATAGTAAATTATTCAAAAAATAATTTTCTACTGTCGCAAATTTTAATTACGCCAGGGATTGCCTTTTCTATAGTAAATTTTTCAAAAAATAATTTTTTACTGTCGCAAATTTTAAATACGCCAGGGATTGCCTTTTCTATAGTAAATTTTGCAAAAAATAATTTTCTACTGTCGCAAATTTTAATTGCGCCAGGGATTGCCTTTTCTATAGTAAATTATTCCAAAAATAATTTTATACTGTCGCAAATTTTAATTACGCCAGGGATTGCATTTTCTATATTAAATTATTCAAAAAATAATTTTCAACTGTCGCAAATTTTAATTACGCCAGGGATTGCCTTTTCTATAGTAAATTATTCAAAAAATAATTTTATACTGGCGCAAATTTTAATTACGCCAGGGATTGCCTTTTCTATAGTAAATTATTCAAAAAATAATTTTCTACTGTCGCAAATTTTAATTACGCCAGGGATTGCCTTTTCTATAGTAAATTATTCAAAAAATAATTTTCAACTGTCGCAAATTTTAATTACGCCAGGGATTGCCTTTTCTATAGTAAATTATTCAAAAAATAATTTTCTACTGTCGCAAATTTTAATTACGCCAGGGATTGCCTTTTCTATAGTAAATTATTCAAAAAATAATTTTTTACTGTCGCAAATTTCAATTTCGCCAGGTAAATTATTCAAAAAATAATTTTCTACTGTCGCAAATTTTAATTACGCCAGGGATTGCCTTTTCTATAGTAAATTATTCAACAAATAATTTTCTAATGTCGCAAATTTTAATTACGCCAGGGATTGCCTTTTCTATAGTAAATTATTCAAAAAATAATTTTTTACTGTCGCAAATTTCAATTTCGCCAGGTAAATTATTCAAAAAATAATTTTCTACTGTCGCAAATTTTAATTACGCCAGGGATTGCCTTTTCTATAGTAAATTATTCAAAAAATAATTTTCTACTGTCGCAAATTTCAAATCCGCCAGGGATTGCCTTTTCTATATTAAATTATTCAAAAAATAATTTTTTACTGTCGCAAATTTTAATTACGCCAGGGATTGCCTTTTCTATAGTAAATTATTCAAAAAATAGTTTTCTACTGTCGCAAATTTTAATTACGCCAGGGATTGCCTTTTCTATAGTAAATTATTCAAAAAAAAAATTTTCTACTGTCGCAAATTTTAAATATCCCAGGGATTGCCTTTTCTATAGTAAATTTCTCACAAATTAATTTTCTACTGTCGCAAATTTTAATTACGCCAGGCATTGCCTTTTCTATAGTAAATTATTCAAAAGATAATTTTCTACTGTCGCAAATTTTAATTACGCCAGGGATTGCCTTTTCTATAGTAAATTATTCAAAAAATAATTTTATACTGTCGGAAATTTTAAGTGCGCCAGGGATTGCCTTTTCTATAGTAAATTATTCAAAAAATAATTTTTTACTGTCGCAAATTTTAATTACGCCAGGGATTGCCTTTTCTACAGTTAATTTTTAAAAAAATCATTTTATACTGTCGCAAATTCTAAGTGCACCAGTGATTGCCTTTTCTATAGTAAATTATTCAAAAAATAATTTTTTACTGTCGCAAATTTTAATTGCGCCAGGGATTGCCTTTTCTATAGTAAATTTTGCAAAAAATAATTTTCTACTGTCGCAAATTTTAATTGCGCCAGGGATTGCCTTTTCTATAGTAAATTATTCAAAAAATAGTTTTCTACTGTCGCAAATTTTAATTACGCCAGGGATTGCCTTTTCTATAGTAAATTATTCAAAAAAAAAATTTTCTACTGTCGCAAATTTTAAATATCCCAGGGATTGCCTTTTCTATAGTAAATTTCTCACAAATTAATTTTCTACTGTCGCAAATTTTAATTACGCCAGGCATTGCCTTTTCTATAGTAAATTATTCAAAAGATAATTTTCTACTGTCGCAAATTTTAATTACGCCAGGGATTGCCTTTTCTATAGTAAATTATTCAAAAAATAATTTTATACTGTCGCAAATTTTAAGTGCGCCAGGGATTGCCTTTTCTATAGTAAATTATTCAAAAAATAATTTTTTACTGTCGAAAATTTTAATTGCGCCAGGGATTGCCTTTTCTATAGTAAATTTTGCAAAAAATATTTTTTTACTGTCGCAAATTTTAATTACGCCAGGGATTGCCTTTTTTATAGTAAATTTCTCACAAATTAATTTTCTACTGTCGCAAATTTTAATTGCGCCAGGGATTGCCTTTTCTATATTAAATTATTCAAAAAATAATTTTTTACTGTCGCAAATTTTAATTACGCCAGGGATTGCCTTTTCTATAGTAAATTATTCAAAAAATAATTTTCTACTGTCGCAAATTTTAATTACGCCAGGGATTGCCTTTTCTATAGTAAATTATTCAAAAAATAATTTTCTACTGTCGCAAATTTTAATTACGCCAGGGATTGCCTTTTCTATAGTAAATTATTCAAAAAATAATTTTTTACTGTCGCAAATTTCAATTTCGCCAGGTAAATTATTCAAAAAATAATTTTCTACTGTCGCAAATTTTAATTACGCCAGGGATTGCCTTTTCTATAGTAAATTATTCAAAAAATAATTTTCTACTGTCGCAAATTTCAAATCCGCCAGGGATTGCCTTTTCTATATTAAATTATTCAAAAAATAATTTTTTACTGTCGCAAATTTTAATTACGCCAGGGATTGCCTTTTCTATAGTAAATTATTCAAAAACTAATTTTCAACTGTCGCAAATTTTAAATACGCCAGGGATTGCCTTTTCTATAGTAAATTTTGCAAAAAATAATTTTTTACTGTCGCAAATTTTAATTACGCCAGGGATTGCCTTTTCTACAGTAAATTATTCAAAAAATAATTTTATACTGTCGCAAATTCTAAGTGCGCCAGTGATTGCCTTTTCTATAGTAAATTGTTCAAAAAATAATTTTTTACTGTCGCAAATTTTAATTGCGCCAGGGATTGCCTTTTCTATAGTAAATTTTGCAAAAAATTATTTTCTACTGTCGCAAATTTTAATTGCGCCAGGGATTGCCTTTTCTATAGTAAATTATTCAAAAAATAATTTTCTACTGTCGCAAATTTTAATTACGCCAGGGATTGCCTTTTCTATAGTAAATTATTCAAAAAAAAAATTTTCTACTGTCGCAAATTTTAAATATTCCAGGGAATGCCTTTTCTATAGTAATCTATAGTAAATTTCTCACAAATTAATTTTCTACTGTCGCAAATTTTAATTACGCCAGGGATTGCCTTTTCTATAGTAAATTATTCAAAAAATAATTTTCTACTGTCGCAAATTTTAATTACGCCAGGGATTGCCTTTTCTATAGTAAATTATTCAAAAAATAATTTTCTACTGTCGCAAATTTTAATTACGCCAGGGATTGCCTTTTCTATAGTAAATTTTTCAAAAAATAATTTTTTACTGTCGCAAATTTTAAATACGCCAGCGATTGCCTTTTCTATAGTAAATTTTGCAAAAAATAATTTTCTACTGTCGCAAATTTTAATTGCGCCAGGGATTGCCTTTTCTATAGTAAATTATTACAAAAATAATTTTATACTGTCGCAAATTTTAATTACGCCAGGGATTGCATTTTCTATATTAAATTATTCAAAAAATAATTTTATACTGTCGCAAATTTTAATTACGCCAGGGATTGCATTTTCTATATTAAATTATTCAAAAAATAATTTTCAACTGTCGCAAATTTTAATTACGCCAGGGATTGCCTTTTCTATAGTAAATTATTCAAAAAATAATTTTATACTGGCGCAAATTTTAATTACGCCAGGGATTGCCTTTTCTATAGTAAATTATTCAAAAAATAATTTTCTACTGTCGCAAATTTTAATTACGCCAGGGATTGCCTTTTCTATAGTAAATTATTCAAAAAATAATTTTCAACTGTCGCAAATTTTAATTACGCCAGGGATTGCCTTTTCTATAGTAAATTATTCAAAAAATAATTTTCTACTGTCGCAAATTTTAATTACGCCAGGGATTGCCTTTTCTATAGTAAATTATTCAAAAAATAATTTTTTACTGTCGCAAATTTCAATTTCGCCAGGTAAATTATTCAAAAAATAATTTTCTACTGTCGCAAATTTTAATTAGGCCAGGGATTGCCTTTTCTATAGTAAATTATTCAACAAATAATTTTCTAATGTCGCAAATTTTAATTACGCCAGGGATTGCCTTTTCTATAGTAAATTATTCAAAAAATAATTTTTTACTGTCGCAAATTTCAATTTCGCCAGGTAAATTATTCAAAAAATAATTTTCTACTGTCGCAAATTTTAATTACGCCAGGATTGCCTTTTCTATAGTAAATTATTCAAAAAATAATTTTCTAATGTCGCAAATTTCAAATCCGCCAGGGATTGCCTTTTCTATATTAAATTATTCAAAAAATAATTTTTTACTGTCGCAAATTTTAATTACGCCAGGGATTGCCTTTTCTATAGTAAATTATTCAAAAAATAATTTTCAACTGTCGCAAATTTTAAATACGCCAGGGATTGCCTTTTCTATAGTAAATTTTGCAAAAAATAATTTTTTACTCTCGCAAATTTTAATTACGCCAGGGACTGCCTTTTCTACAGTTAATTTTTAAAAAAATAATTTTATACTGTCGCAAATTCTAAGTGCACCAGTGATTGCCTTTTCTATAGTAAATTATTCAAAAAATAATTTTTTACTGTCGCAAATTTTAATTGCGCCAGGGATTGCCTTTTCTATAGTAAATTTTGCAAAAAATAATTTTCTACTGTCGCAAATTTTAATTGCGCCAGGGATTGCCTTTTCTATAGTAAATTATTCAAAAAATAGTTTTCTACTGTCGCAAATTTTAATTACGCCAGGGATTGCCTTTTCTATAGTAAATTATTCAAAAAAAAAAATTTTCTACTGTCGCAAATTTTAAATATCCCAGGGATTGCCTTTTCTATAGTAAATTTCTCACAAATTAATTTTCTACTGTCGCAAATTTTAATTACGCCAGGCATTGCCTTTTCTATAGTAAATTATTCAAAAGATAATTTTCTACTGTCGCAAATTTTAATTACGCCAGGGATTGCCTTTTCTATAGTAAATTATTCAAAAAATAATTTTATACTGTCGCAAATTTTAAGTGCGCCAGGATTGCCTTTTCTATAGTAAATTATTCAAAAAATAATTTTTTACTGTCGAAAATTTTAATTGCGCCAGGGATTGCCGTTTCTATAGTAAATTTTGCAAAAAATATTTTTTTACTGTCGCAAATTTTAATTACGCCAGGGATTGCCTTTTTTATAGTAAATTTCTCACAAATTAATTTTCTACTGTCGCAAATTTTAATTGCGCCAGGGATTGCCTTTTCTATATTAAATTATTCAAAAAATAATTTTTTACTGTCGCAAATTTTAATTACGCCAGGGATTGCCTTTTCTATAGTAAATTATTCAAAAAAATAATTTTCTACTGTCGCAAATTTTAATTACGCCAGGGATTGCCTTTTCTATAGTAAATTATTCAAAAAATAATTTTCTACTGTCGCAAATTTTAATTACGCCAAGGATTGCCTTTTCTATAGTAAATTATTCAAAAAATAATTTTTTACTGTCGCAAATTTCAATTTCGCCAGGTAAATTATTCAAAAAATAATTTTCTACTGTCGCAAATTTTAATTACGCCAGGGATTGCCTTTTCTATAGTAAATTATTCAAAAAATAATTTTCTACTGTCGCAAATTTCAAATCCGCCAGGGATTGCCTTTTCTATATTAAATTATTCAAAAAATAATTTTTTACTGTCGCAAATTTTAATTACGCCAGGGATTGCCTTTTCTATAGTAAATTATTCAAAAAATAATTTTCAACTGTCGCAAATTTTAAATACGCCAGGGATTGCCTTTTCTATAGTAAATTTTGCAAAAAATAATTTTTTACTGTCGCAAATTTTAATTACGCCAGGGATTGCCTTTTCTACAGTAAATTATTCAAAAAATAATTTTATACTGTCGCAAATTCTAAGTGCGCCAGTGATTGCCTTTTCTATAGTAAATTGTTCAAAAAATAATTTTTTACTGTCGCAAATTTTAATTGCGCCAGGGATTGCCTTTTCTATAGTAAATTTTGCAAAAAATTATTTTCTACTGTCGCAAATTTTAATTGCGCCAGGGATTGCCTTTTCTATAGTAAATTATTCAAAAAATAATTTTCTACTGTCGCAAATTTTAATTACGCCAGGGATTGCCTTTTCTATAGTAAATTATTCAAAAAAAAAAATTTTCTACTGTCGCAAATTTTAAATATTCCAGGGATTGCCTTTTCTATAGTAAATTTCTCACAAATTAATTTTCTACTGTCGCAAATTTTAATTACGCCAGGGATTGCCTTTTCTATAGTAAATTATTCAAAAAATAATTTTCTACTGTCGCAAATTTTAATTACTCCAGGGATTGCCTTTTCTATAGTAAATTATTCAAAAAATAATTTTCTACTGTCGCAAATTTTAATTACGCCAGGGATTGCCTTTTCTATAGTAAATTTTTCAAAAAATAATTTTTTACTGTCGCAAATTTTAAATACGCCAGGCATTGCCTTTTCTATAGTAAATTTTGCAAAAAATAATTTTCTACTGTCGCAAATTTTAATTGCGCCAGGGATTGCCTTTTCTATAGTAAATTATTCCAAAAATAATTTTATACTGTCGCAAATTTTAATTACGCCAGGGATTGCATTTTCTATATTAAATTATTCAAAAAATAATTTTCAACTGTCGCAAATTTTAATTACGCCAGGGATTGCCTTTTCTATAGTAAATTATTCAAAAAATAATTTTATACTGGCGCAAATTTTAATTACGCCAGGGATTGCCTTTTCTATAGTAAATTATTCAAAAAATAATTTTCTACTGTCGCAAATTTTAATTACGCCAGGGATTGCCTTTTCTATAGTAAATTATTCAAAAAATAATTTTCAACTGTCGCAAATTTTAATTACGCCAGGGATTGCCTTTTCTATAGTAAATTATTCAAAAAATAATTTTCTACTGTCGCAAAATTTAATTACGCCAGGGATTGCCTTTTCTATAGTAAATAATTCAAAAAATAATTTTTTACTGTCGCAAATTTCAATTTCGCCAGGTAAATTATTCAAAAAATAATTTTCTACTGTCGCAAATTTTAATTACGCCAGGGATTGCCTTTTCTATAGTAAATTATTCAACAAATAATTTTCTAATGTCGCAAATTTTAATTACGCCAGGGATTGCCTTTTCTATAGTAAATTATTCAAAAAATAATTTTTTACTGACGCAAATTTCAATTTCGCCAGGTAAATTATTCAAAAAATAATTTTGTACTGTCGCAAATTTTAATTACGCCAGGGATTGCCTTTTCTATAGTAAATTATTCAAAAAAAAATTTTCTACTGTCGCAAATTTCAAATCCGCCAGGGATTGCCTTTTCTATATTAAATTACTCAAAAAAAAAATTTTTACTGTCGCAAATTTTAATTACGCCAGGGATTGCCTTTTCTATAGTAAATTATTCAAAAAATAATTTTCAACTGTCGCAAATTTTAAATACGCCAGGGATTGCCTTTTCTATAGTAAATTTTGCAAAAAATAATTTTTTACTGTCGCAAATTTTAATTACGCCAGGGATTGCCTTTTCTACAGTTAATTTTTAAAAAAATAATTTTATACTGTCGCAAATTCTAAGTGCACCAGTGATTGCCTTTTCTATAGTAAATTATTCAAAAAATAATTTTTTACTGTCGCAAATTTTAATTGCGCCAGGGATTGCCTTTTCTATAGTAAATTTTGCAAAAAATAATTTTCTACTGTCGCAAATTTTAATTGCGCCAGGGATTGCCTTTTCTATAGTAAATTATTCAAAAAATAGTTTTCTACTGTCGCAAATTTTAATTACGCCAGGGATTGCCTTTTCTATAGTAAATTATTCAAAAAAAAAATTTTCTACTGTCGCAAATTTTAAATATCCCAGGGATTGCCTTTTCTATAGTAAATTTCTCACAAATTAATTTTCTACTGTCGCAAATTTTAATTACGCCAGGCATTGCCTTTTCTATAGTAAATTATTCAAAAGATAATTTTCTACTGTCGCAAATTTTAATTACGCCAGGGATTGCCTTTTCTATAGTAAATTATTCAAAAAATAATTTTATACTGTCGCAAATTTTAAGTGCGCCAGGGATTGCCTTTTCTATAGTAAATTATTCAAAAAATAATTTTTTACTGTCGAAAATTTTAATTGCGCCAGGGATTGCCTTTTCTATAGTAAATTTTGCAAAAAATATTTTTTTACTGTCGCAAATTTTAATTACGCCAGGGATTGCCTTTTTTATAGTAAATTTCTCACAAATTAATTTTCTACTGTCGCAAATTTTAATTGCGCCAGGGATTGCCTTTTCTATAGTAAATTATTCAAAAAATAATTTTCTGCTGTCGCAAATTTTAATTACGCCAGGGATTGCCTTTTCTATAGTAAATTATTCAAAAAATAATTTTCTACTGTCGCAAATTTTAATTACGCCAGGGATTGCCTTTTCTATAGTAAATTATTCAAAAAATAATTTTCTACTGTCGCAAATTTTATTTACGCCAGGGATTGCCTTTTCTATAGTAAATTATTCAAAAAATAATTTTCTACAGTCGCAAATTTTAAATATCCCAGGGATTGCCTTTTCTATAGTAAATTTCTCACAAATTAATTTTCTACTGTCGCAAATTTTAATTGCGCCAGGGATTGCCTTTTCTATAGTAAATTATTCAAAAAAATAATTTTCTACTGTCGGAAATTTTAATTACGCCAGGGATTGCCTTTTCTATAGTAAATTTTGCAAAAAAATAATTTTCTACTGTCGCAAATTTTAATTACGCCGGGGATTGCCTTTTCTATAGTAAATTATTCAAAAAATAATTTTTTACTGTGGCAAATTTTATTTACGCCAGGGATTGCCTTTTCTATAGTAAATTATTCAAAAAATAATTTTCTACAGTCGCAAATTTTAAATATCCCAGGGATTGCCTTTTCTATAGTAAATTTCTCACAAATTAATTTTCTACTGTCGCAAATTTTAATTGCGCCAGGGATTGCCATTTCTATAGTAAATTATTCAAAAAATAATTTTCTACTGTCGCAAATTTTAATTACGCCAGGGATTGCCTTTTCTATAGTAAATTATTCAAAAAATAATTTTCTACTGTCGCAAATTTCAACTCCGCCAGGGATTGCCTTTTCTATAGTAAATTATTCAAAAAATAATTTTTTACTGTCGCAAATTTTTATTACGCCAGGGATTGCCTTTTCTATAGTAAATTATTCAAAAAATAATTTTATACTGTCGCAAATTTTAAATATCCCAGGGATTGCCTTTTCTATAGTAAATTTCTCACAAATTAATTTTCTACTGTCGCAAATTTTAAATATCCCAGGGATTGCCTTTTCTACAGTAAATTTTGCAAAAAATAATTTTATACTGTCGCAAATTTTAATTACGCCAGGGATTGCCTTTTCTATAGTAAATTTTGCAAAAAATAATTTTCTACTGTCGCAAATTTCAAATCCGCCAGGGATTGCCTTTTCTATAGAAAATTATTCAAAAAATAATTTTATACTGTCGCAAATTTTAATTACGCCAGGGATTGCCTTTTCTATAGTAAATTTTGCAAAAAAATAATTTTCTACTGTCGCAAATTTTAATTACGCCAACGATTGCCTTTTCTATAGTAAATTATTCAAAAAATAATTTTTTACTGTCGCAAATTTTAATTGCGCCAGGGATTGCCTTTTCTATAGTAAATTTTGCAAAAAATAATTTTTTACTGTCGCAAATTTTAAATATCCCAGGGATTGCCTTTTCTATAGTAAATTATTCAAAAAATAATTTTCTACTGTCGCAAATTTTAATTACGCCAAGGATTGCCTTTTCTATAGTAAATTATTCAAAAAATAATTTTCTAATGTTGCAAATTTTAATTACGCCAGGGATTGCCTTTTCTATAGTAAATTATTCAAAAAATAATTTTTTACTGTCGCAAATTTTAATTGCGCCAGGGATTGCCTTTTCTATAGTAAATTATTCAAAAAATAATTTTTTACTGTCGCAAATTTTAATTACGCCAGGGATTGCCTTTTCTATAGTAAATTTCTCACAAATTAATTTTCTACTGTCGCGAATTTTAAATACGCCAGGGATTGCCTTTTCTATAGTAAATTATTCAAAAAATAATTTTATACTGTCGCAAATTTTAAATACGCCAGGGATTGCCTTTTCTATAGTAAATTATTCAAAAAATAATTTTTTACTGTCGCAAATTTTAAATACGCCAGGGATTGCCTTTTCTATAGTAAATTATTCAAAAAATAATTTTTTACTGTCGCAAATTTTAATTACGCCAGGGATTGCCTTTTCTATAGTAAATTATTCAAAAAATAATTTTATACTGTCGCAAATTTGAATTACGCCAGGGATTGCCTTTTCTATAGTAAATTATTCAAAAAATAATTTTCTACTGTCGCAAATTTTAATTACGCCAGGGATTGCCTTTTCTATAGTAAATTATTCAAAAAATAATTTTATACTGTCGCAAATTTTAAATATCCCAGGGATTGCCTTTTCTATAGTAAATTTCTCACAAATTAATTTTCTACTGTCGCAAATTTTAATTGCGCCATGGATTGCCTTTTCTATAGCAAATTATTCAAAAAATAATTTTCTACTGTCGCAAATTTTAACTACGCCAGGGATTGCCTTTTCTATAGTAAATTATTCAAAAAATAATTTTTTACTGTCGCAAATTTTAATTACGCCAGGGATTGCCTTTTCTATAGTAAATTTTGCAAAAAATGATTTTTTACTGTCGCAAATTTTAAATACGCCAGGGATTGCCTTTTCTATAGTAAATTATTCAAAAAATAATTTTATACTGTCGCAAATTTTAAATACGCCAGGGATTGCCTTTTCTATAGTAAATTTTGCAAAAAAATAATTTTCTACTGTCGCAAATTTTAATTACGCCAGGGATTGCCTTTTCTATAGTAAATTATTCAAAAAAATAATTTTTTACTGTCGCAAATTTTAATTGCGCCAGGGATTGCCTTTTCTATAGTAAATTTTGCAAAAAATAATTTTTTACTGTCGCAAATTTTAAATACGCCAGGGATTGCCTTTTCTATAGTAAAGTATTCAAAAAATAATTTTATACTGTCGCAAATTTTAAGTGCGCCAGGGATTGCCTTTTCTATAGTAAATTATTCAAAAAATAATTTTCTACTGTCGCAAATTTTAATTACGCCAGGGATTGCCTTTTCTATAGTAAATTATTCAAAAAATAATTTTTTACTGTCGCAAATTTTAATTGCGCCAGGGATTGCCTTTTCTATAGTAAATTATTCAAAAAATAATTTTATACTGTCGCAAATTTTAATTACGCCAGGGATTGCCTTTTCTATAGTAAAGTATTCAAAAAATAATTTTATACTGTCGCAAATTTTAAGTGCGCCAGGGATTGCCTTTTCTATAGTAAATTATTCAAAAAATAATTTTCTACTGTCGCAAATTTTAAGTGCGCCAGGGATTGCCTTTTCTATAGCAAATTATTCAAAAAATAATTTTCTACTGTCGCAAATTTTAATTACGCCAGGGATTGCCTTTTTTATAGTAAATTATTCAAAAAATAATTTTTTACTGTCGCAAATTTTAATTGCGCCAGGGATTGCCTTTTCTATAGTAAATTATTCAAAAAATAATTTTCTACTGTCGCAAATTTTAAATATCCCAGGGATTGGCTTTTCTATAGTAAATTTCTCACAAATTAATTTTCTACTGTCGCAAATTTTAATTGCGCCAGGGATTGCCTTTTCTATAGTAAATTATTCAAAAAATAATTTTCTACTGTCGCAAATTTTAATTACGCCAGGGATTGCCTTTTCTATAGTAAATTATTCAAAAAATAATTTTCTACTGTCGCAAATTTTAATTACGCCAGGGATTGCCTTTTCTATAGTAAATTATTCAAAAAATAATTTTCTACTGTCGCAAATTTTAATTACGCCAGGGATTGCCTTTTCTATAGTAAATTTTTCAAAAATAATTTTTTACTGTCGCAAATTTTAAATACGCCAGGGATTGCCTTTTCTATAGTAAATTATTCAAAAAATAATTTTATACTGTCGCAAATTTCAAATATCCCAGGGATTGCCTTTTCTATAGTAAATTATTCAAAAAATAATTTTATACTGTCGCAAATTTTAAATATCCCAGGGATTGCCTTTTCTATAGTAAATTATTCAAAAAATAATTTTCTACTGTCTCAAATTTTAAATACGCCAGGGATTGACTTTTCTATAGTAAATTATTCAAAAAATAATTTTATACTGTCGCAAATTTTAAGTGCGCCAAGGATTGCCTTTTCTATAGTAAATTATTCAAAAAATAATTTTCTACTGTCGCAAATTTTAATTACGCCAGGGATTGCCTTTTCTATAGTAAATTATTCAAAAAATAATTTTTTACTGTCGCAAATTTTAATTGCGCCAGGGATTGCCTTTTCTATAGTAAATTATTCAAAAAATAGTTTTCTACTGTCGCAAATTTTAATTACGTCAGGGATTGCCTTTTCTATAGTAAATTATTCAAAAAATAATTTTATACTGTCGCAAATTTTAATTACGCCAGGGATTGCCTTTTCTATAGTAAATTATTCAAAAAATAATTTTATACTGTCGCAAATTTTAATTGCGCCAGGGATTGCCTTTTCTATAGTAAACTTTTCAAAAAAGAATTTTCTACTGTCGCAAATTTTAATTGCGCCAGGGATTGCCTTTTCTATAGTATATTATTCAAAAAATAATTTTCTACTGTCGCAAATTTTAATTACGCCAGGGATTGCCTTTTCTATAGTAAATTATTCAAAAAATAATTTTCTACTGTCGCAAATTTTAAATGCGCCAGGGATTGCCTTTTCTATAGTAAATTATTCAAAAAACAATTTTATACTGTCGCAAAGTTTAATTACGCCAGGGATTGTCTTTTCTATAGTAAATTATTCAAAAAATAATTTTCTACTGTCGCAAATTTTAATTACGCCAGGGATTGCCTTTTCTATAGTAAATTATTCAAAAAATAATTTTTTACTGTCGCAAATTTTAATTGCGCCAGGGATTGCCTTTTCTATAGTAAATTATTCAAAAAATAATTTTTTACTCTCGCAAATTTTAATTACGCCAGGGATTGCCTTTTCTATAGTAAATTATTCAAAAAATAATTTTATACTGTCGCAAATTTTAATTACGCCAGGGATTGCCTTTTCTATAGTAAATTATTCAAAAAATAATTTTATACTGTCGCAAACTTTAATTGCGCCAGGGATTGCCTTTACTATAGTAAACTTTTCAAAAAATATTTTTCTACTGTCGCAAATTTTAATTGCGCCAGGGATTGCCTTTTCTATAGTAAATTATTCAAAAAATAATTTTCTACTGTCGCAAATTTTAATTACGCCAGGGATTGCCTTTTTTATAGTAAATTATTCAAAAAATAATTTTCTACTGTCGCAAATTTTAAGTGCGCCAGGGATTGCCTTTTCTATAGTAAATTTTTCAAAAAATAATTTATACTGTCGCAAATTTTAGTTACGCCAGGGATTGCCTTTTCTATAGTAGATTATTCAAAAAATAATTTTCTACTGTCTCAAATTTAAATTACGCCAGGGATTGCCTTTTCTATAGTAAATTATTCAAAAAATAATTTTATACTGTCGCAAATTTTAATTAAGCCAGGGATTGCCTTTTCTATAGTAAATTATTCAAAAAATAATTTTCTACTGTCGCAAATTTTAATTACGCCAGGGATTGCCTTTTCTATAGTAAACTTTTCAAAAAATAATTTTCTACTGTCGCAAATTTTAATTGCGCCAGGGATTGCCTTTTCTATAGTAAATTATTCAAAAAATAATTTTCTACTGTCGCAAATTTTAATTACGCCAGGGATTGCCTTTTCTATAGTAAATCATTCAAAAAATAATTTTCTACTGTCGCAAATTTTAAGTGCGCCAGGGATTGCCTTTTCTATAGTAAATTATTCAAAAAATAATTTTATACTGTCGCAAATTTTAATTACGCCAGGGATTGCCTTTTCTATAGTAAATTATTCAAAAAATAATTTTCTACTGTCGCAAATTTTAATTACGCCGGGGATTGCCTTTTCTATAGTAAATTATTCAAAAAATAGTTTTATACTGTCGCAAATTTTAATTACGCCAGGGATTGCCTTTTCTATAGTAAATTATTCAAAAAATAATTTTCTACTGTCGCAAATTTTAATTACGCCAGGGATTGCCTTTTCTATAGTAAATTATTCAAAAAATAATTTTCTACTGTCGCAAATTTTAAGTGCGCCATGGATTGCCTTTTCTATAGTAAATTATTCAAAAAATAATTTTTTACTGTCGCAAATTTTAATTGCGCCAGGGATTGCCTTTTCTGTAGTAAATTTTGCAAAAAATAATTTTCTACTGTCGCAAATTTTAATTGCGCCAGGTATTGCCTTCTCTATAGTAAATTATTCAAAAAATAATTTTCTACTGTCGCAAATTTTAATTACGCCAGGGATTGCCTTTTCTATAGTAAATTATTCAAAAAATAATTTTCTACTGTCGCAAATTTTAAATATCCCAGGGATTGCCTTTTCTATAGTAAATTTCTCACAAATTAATTTTCTACTGTCGCAAATTTTAATTACGCCAGGGATTGCCTTTTCTATAGCAAATTATTCAAAAAATAATTTTATACTGTCGTAAATTTTAATTACGCCAGGGATTGCCTTTTCTATAGTAAATTATTCAAAAAATAATTTTTTACTGTCGAAAATTTTAATTACGCCAGGGATTGCCTTTTCTATAGTAAATTATTCAAAAAATAATTTTCTACTGTCGCAAATTTTAAATATCCCAGGGATTGCCTTTTCTATAGTAAATTTCTCACAAATTAATTTTCTACTGTCGCAAATTTTAATTACGCCAGGGATTGCCTTTTCTATAGTAAATTATTCAAAAAATAATTTTATACTGTCGCAAATTTTAATTACGCCAGGGATTGCCTTTTCTATAGTACATTATTCAAAAAATAATTTTATACTGTCGCAAATTTTAATTACGTCAGGGATTGCCTTTTCTATAGTAAATTATTCAAAAAATAATTTTTTACTGTAGCAAATTTTAATTGCGCCAGGGATTGCCTTTTCTATAGTAAATTTTGCAAATAATTTTTTACTGTCGAAAATTTTAATTACGCCAGGGATTGCCTTTTCTATAGTAAATTATTCAAAAAATAATTTTTTACTGTCGCAAATTTTAATTACGCCAGGGATTGCCTTTTCTATAGTAAATTATTCAAAAAATAATTTTTTACTATCGCAAATTTTAATTACGCCAGGGATTGCCTTTTCTATAGTAAATTATTCAAAAATAATTTTATACTGTCGCAAATTTTAATTACGCCAGGGGATTGCCTTTTCTATAGTACATTATTCAAAAATAATTTTATACTGTCGAAAATTTAATTACGCCAGGGATTGCCTTTTCTATAGTAAATTATTCAAAAAATAATTTTTTACTGTCGCAAATTTTAATTACGCCAGGGATTGCCTTTTCTATAGTAAATTATTCAAAAAATAATTTTTTACTATCGCAAATTTTAATTACGCCAGGGATTGCCTTTTCTATAGTAAATTATTCAAAAAATAATTTTATACTGTCGCAAATTTTAATTACGCCAGGGATTTCCTTTTCTATAGTAAATTATTCAAAAAATAATTTCTACTGTCGCAAATTTTAATTGCGCCAGGGTTTGCCTTTTCTATAGTAAATTATTCAAAAAATAATTTTCTACTGTCGCAAATTTTAAGTGCGCCATGGATTGCCTTTTCTATAGTAAATTATTCAAAAAATAATTTTTTACTGTCGCAAATTTTAATTGCGCCAGGGATTACCTTTTCTATAGTAAATTTTGCAAAAAATAATTTTCTACTGTCGCAAATTTTAATTGCGCCAGGTATTGCCTTCTCTATAGTAAATTATTCAAAAAATAATTTTCTACTGTCGCAAATTTTAATTACGCCAGGGATTGCCTTTTCTATAGTAAATTATTCAAAAAATAATTTTCTACTGTCGCAAATTTTAAATATCCCAGGGATTGCCTTTTCTATAGTAAATTTCTCACAAATGTAATTTTCTACTGTCGCAAATTTTAATTACGCCAGGGATTGCCTTTTCTATAGTAAATTATTCAAAAAATAATTTTCTACTGTCGCAAATTTTAATTACGCCAGGGATTGCCTTTTCTATAGTAAATTATTCAAAAAATAATTTTTTACTGTCGAAAATTTTAATTTACGCCAGGGATTGCCTTTTCTATAGTAAATTATTCAAAAAATAATTTTTTACTGTCGCAAATTTTAATTACGCCAGGGATTGCCTTTTCTATAGTAAATTATTCAAAAAATAATTTTATATTGTCGCAAATTTTAAGTGCGCCAGGGATTGCCTTTTCTATTAATAAATTATTCAAAAAATAATTTTCTACTGTCGCAAATTTTAATTACGCCAGGGATTTGCCCTTTTCTATAGTAAATTATTCAAAAAATAATTTTCTACTGTCGCAAATTTTAAATATCCCAGGGATTGCCTTTTCTATAATAAATTTCTCACAAATTAATTTTCTATTGTCGCATATTTTAATTACGCCAGGATTGCCTTTTTCTATAGTAAATTATTCAAAAAATAATTTTCTACTGTCGCAAATTTTAAATACGCCAGGGATTGCCTTTTCTATAGTAAATTATTCAAAAAATAATTTTCTACTGTCGCAAATTTTAATTACACCAGGGATTGCCTTTTCTATAGTAAATTATTCAAAAAATAATTTTCTACTGTCGCAAATTTTAAATATCCCAGGATTGCCTTTTCTATAGTAAATTATTCAAAAAATAATTTTATACCTGTCGCAAATTTTAATTACGCCATGGATTGCCTTTTCTATAGTAAATTATTCAAAAAATAATTTTTTACTGTCGCAAATTTTAATTGCGCAGGGATTGCCTTTTCTATAGTAAAATTATTCAAAAAATAATTTTATACTGTCGCAAATTTTAATTACGCCAGGGATTGCCTTTTCTATAGTAAATTATTCAAAAAATAATTTTTCTACTGTCGCAAATTTTAATTACGCCAGGGATTGCCTTTTCTATAGTAAATTATTCAAAAAATAGTTTTATACTGTCGCAAATTTTAATTACGCCAGGGATTGCCTTTTCTATAGTAAATTATTCAAAAAATAATTTTCTACTGTCGCAAATTTTTAATTACGCCAGGGATTGCCTTTTCTATAGTAAATTATTCAAAAAATAATTTTCTACTGTCGCAAATTTTAAGTGCGCCATGGATTGCCTTTTCTATAGTAAATTATTCAAAAAATAATTTTTTACTGTCGCAAATTTTAATTGCGCCAGGGATTGCCTTTTCTGTAGTAAATTTTGCAAAAAATAATTTTCTACCTGTCGCAAATTTTAATTGCGCCAGGTATTGCCTTCTCTATAGTAAATTATTCAAAAAATAATTTTCTACTGTCGCAAATTTTAATTACGCCAGGGATTGCCTTTTCTATAGTAAATTATTCAAAAAATAATTTTCTACTGTCGCAAATTTTAAATATCCCAGGGATTGCCTTTTCTATAGTAAATTTCTCACAAATTAATTTTCTACTATCGCAAATTTTAATTACGCCAGGGATTGCCTTTTCTATAGTAAATTATTCAAAAAATAATTTAATACTGTCGTAAATTTTAATTACGCCAGGGATTGCCTTTTCTATAGTAAATTATTCAAAAAATAATTTTTTACTGTCGAAAATTTTAATTACGCCAGGGATTGCCTTTTCTATAGTAAATTATTCAAAAAATAATTTTCTACTGTCGCAAATTTTAAATATCCCAGGGATTGCCTTTTCTATAGTAAATTTCTCACAAATTAATTTTCTACTGTCGCAAATTTTAATTACGCCAGGGATTGCCTTTTCTATAGTAAATTATTCAAAAAATAATTTTATACTGTCGCAAATTTTAATAACGCCAGGGATTGCCTTTTCTATAGTACATTATTCAAAAAATAATTTTATACTGTCGGCAAATTTTAATTACGTCAGGGATTGCCTTTTCTATAGTAAATTATTCAAAAAATAATTTTTTACTGTAGCAAATTTTAATTGCGCCAGGGATTGCCTTTTCTATAGTAAATTTTGCAAAAAATAATTTTCTACTGTCGCAAATTTTAATTGCGCCAGGTATTGCCTTCTCTATAGTAAATTATTCAAAAATAATTTTCTACTGTCGCAACTTTTAAATATCCCAGGGATTGCCTTTTCTATAGTAAATTTCTCACAAATTAATTTTCTACTGTCGCAAATTTTAATTACGCGAGGGCTTGCCTTTTCTATAGTAAATTATTCAAAAAATAATTTTCTACTGTCGCAAATTTTAATTACGCCAGGATTGCCTTTTCTATAGTAAATTATTCAAAAAATAATTTTTTACTGTCGAAAATTTTAATTACGCCAGGGATTGCCTTTTCTATAGTAAATTATTCAAAAAATAATTTTTTACTGTCGAAAATTTTAATTACGCCAGGGATTGCCTTTTCTATAGTAAATTATTCAAAAAAATAATTTTTTACTATCGCAAATTTTAATTACGCCAGGGATTGCCTTTTCTATAGTAAATTATTCAAAAAATAATTTTATACTGTCGCAAATTTTAATTACGCCAGGGATTTCCTTTTCTATAGTAAATTATTCAAAAAATAATTTTCTACTGTCGCAAATTTTAATTGCGCCAGGGATTGCCTTTTCTATAGTAAATTATTCAAAAAATAATTTTCTACTGTCGCAAATTTTAAGTGCGCCATGGATTGCCTTTTCTATAGTAAATTATTCAAAAAATAATTTTTTACTGTCGCAAATTTTAATTGCGCCAGGGATTACCTTTTCTATAGTAAATTTTGCAAAAAATAATTTTCTACTGTCGCAAATTTTAATTGCGCCAGGTATTGCCTTCTCTATAGTAAATTATTCAAAAAATAATTTTCTACTGTCGCAAATTTTAATTACGCCAGGGATTGCCTTTTCTATAGTAAATTATTCAAAAAATAATTTTCTACTGTCGCAAATTTTAAATATCCCAGGGATTGCCTTTTCTATAGTAAATTTCTCACAATTAATTTTCTACTGTCGCAAATTTTAATTACGCCAGGGATTGCCTTTTCTATAGTAAATTATTCAAAAAATAATTTTCTACTGTCGCAAATTTTAATTACGCCAGGGATTGCCTTTTCTATAGTAAATTATTCAAAAAATAATTTTTTACTGTCGAAAATTTTAATTACGCCAGGGATTGCCTTTTCTATAGTAAATTATTCAAAAAATAAGTTTTTACTGTCGCAAATTTTAATTACGCCAGGGATTGCCTTTTCTATAGTAAATTATTCAAAAAATAATTTTATATTGTCGCAAATTTTAAGTGCGCCAGGGATTGCCTTTTCTATTAATAAATTATTCAAAAAATAATTTTCTACTGTCGCAAATTTTAATTACGCCAGGGATTGCCTTTTCTATAGTAAATTATTCAAAAAATAATTTTCTACTGTCGCAAATTTTAAATATCCCAGGGATTGCCTTTTCTATAATAAATTTCTCACAAATTAATTTTCTATTGTCGCATATTTTAATTACGCCAGGGATTGCCTTTTCTATAGTAAATTATTCAAAAAATAATTTTCTACTGTCGCAAATTTTAAATACGCCAGGGATTGCCTTTTCTATAGTAAATTATTCAAAAAATAATTTTCTGCTGTCGCAAATTTTAATTACACCAGGGATTGCCTTTTCTATAGTAAATTATTCAAAAAATAATTTTCTACTGTCGCAAATTTTAAATATCCCAGGGATTGCCTTTTCTATAGTAAATTATTCAAAAAAATAATTTTATACTGTCGCAAATTTTAATTACGCCATGGATTGCCTTTTCTATAGTAAATTATTCAAAAAATAATTTTTTACTGTCGCAAATTTTAATTGCGCCAGGGATTGCCTTTTCTATAGTAAATTTTGCAAAAAAAAAATTTCTACTGTCGCAAATTTTAATTGCGCCAGGTATTGCCTTCTATATAGTAAATTATTCAAAAAATAATTTTCTACTGTCGCAAATTTTAAATATCCCAGGGATTGCCTTTTCTATAGTAAATTTCTCACAAATTAATTTTCTACTGTCGCAAAATTTTAAATATCCCAGGGATTGCCTTTTCTATAGTAAATTATTCAAAAAATAATTTTATACTGTCGCAAATTTTAATTACGCCAGGGATTGCCTTTTCTATAGTAAATTATTCAAAAAATAATTTTTTACTGTCGCAAATTTTAATTGCGCCAGGGATTGCCTTTTCTATAGTAAATTTTGCAAAAAATAATTTTCTACTGTCGCAAATTTTAATTGCGCCAGGTATTGCCTTCTATATAGTAAATTATTCAAAAAATAATTTTCTACTGTCGCAAATTTTAAATATCCCAGGGATTGCCTTTTCTATAGTAAATTTCTCACAAATTAATTTTCTACTGTCGCAAATTTTAATTACGCCAGGGATTGCCTTTTCTATAGTAAATTATTCAAAAATAATTTTCTACTGTCGCAAATTTTAATTACGCCAGGGATTGCCTTTTCTATTGTAAATTATTCAAAAAATTATTTTTTATTGTCGAAAATTTTAATTACGCCAGGGATTGCCTTTTCTATAGTAAATTATTCAAAAAAATAATTTTTTACTGTCGAAAATTTTAATTACGCCAGGGATTGCCTTTTCTATAGTAAATTATTCAAAAAATAATTTTTTACTGTCGCAAATTTTAATTACGCCAGGGACTGCCTTTTCTATAGTAAATTATTCAAAAAATAATTTTATACTGTCGCAAATTTTAATTACGCCAGGGATTGCCTTTTCTATAGTAAATTATTCAAAAAATAATTTTCTACTGTCGCAAATTTTAATTACGCCAGGGATTGCCTTTTCTATAGTAAATTATTCAAAAAATAATTTTCTACTGTCGCAAATTTTAAGTGCGCCATGGATTGCCTTTTCTATAGTAAATTATTCAAAAAATAATTTTTACTGTCGCAAATTTTAATTGCGCCAGGGATTGCCTTTTCTATAGTAAATTTTGCAAAAAATAATTTTCTACTGTCGCAAATTTTAATTGCGCCAGGTATTGCCTTCTCTATAGTAAATTATTCAAAAAATAATTTTCTACTGTCGCAAATTTTAATTACGCCAGGGATTGCCTTTTCTATAGTAAATTATTCAAAAAATAATTTTCTACTGTCGCAAATTTTAAATATCCCAGGGATTGCCTTTTCTATAGTAAATTTCTCACAAATTAATTTTCTACTGTCGCAAATTTTAATTACGCCAGGGATTGGCTTTTCTATAGTAAATTATTCAAAAATAATTTTCTACTGTCGCAAATTTTAAATACGCCAGGGATTGCCTTTTCTATAGTAAATTATTCAAAAAATAATTTTCTACTGTCGCAAATTTTAATTGCGCCAGGGATTGCCTTTTCTATAGTAAATTATTCAAAAAATAATTTTTTACTCTCGCAAATTTTAATTACGCCAGGGATTGCCTTTTCTATAGTAAATTATTCAAAAAAATAATTTTATACTGTCGCAAATTTTAATTACGCCAGGGATTGCCTTTTCTATAGTAAATTATTCAAAAAATAATTTTTCTACTGTCGCAAATTTTAATTACGCCAGGGATTGCCTTTTCTATAGTAAATTATTCAAAAAATAATTTTCTACTGTCGCAAATTTTAAATATCCCAGGGATTGCCTTTTCTATAGTAAATTTCTCACAAATTAATTTTCTACTGTCGCAAATTTTAATTACGCCAGGGATTGCCTTTTCTATAGTAAATTATTCAAAAAATAATTTTCTACTGTCGCAAATTTTAATTACGCCAGGGATTGCCTTTTCTATAGTAAATTATTCAAAAATAATTTTTTACTGTCGAAAATTTTAATTACGCCAGGGATTGCCTTTTCTATAGTAAATTATTCAAAAAAATAATTTTTTACTGTCGCAAATTTTAATTACGCCAGGATTGCCTTTTCTATAGTAAATTATTCAAAAAATAATTTTCTACTGTCGCAAATTTTAATTGCGCCAGGGATTGCCTTTTCTATAGTAAATTATTCAAAAAATTTTTTTACTCTCGCAAATTTTAATTACGCCAGGGATTGCCTTTTCTATAGTAAATTATTCAAAAAATAATTTTCTACTGTCGCAAATTTTAAATATCCCAGGGATTGCCCTTTTCTATAATAAATTTCTCACAAATTAATTTTCTATTGTCGCATATTTTAATTACGCCAGGGATTGCCTTTTCTATAGTAAATTATTCAAAAAATAATTTTCTACTGTCGCAAATTTTAAATACGCCAGGGATTGCCTTTTCTATAGTAAATTATTCAAAAAAATAATTTTCTACTGTCGCAAATTTTAATTACACCAGGGATTGCCTTTTCTATAGTAAATTATTCAAAAAATAATTTTCTACTGTCGCAAATTTTAAATATCCCAGGGATTGCCTTTTCTATAGTAAATTATTCAAAAAATAATTTTATACTGTCGCAAATTTTAATTACGCCATGGATTGCCTTTTCTATAGTAAATTATTCAAAAAATAATTTTTTACTGTCGCAAATTTTAATTGCGCCAGGGATTGCCTTTTCTATAGTAAATTTTGCAAAAAATAATTTTCTACTGTCGCAAATTTTAATTGCGCCAGGTATTGCCTTCTATATAGTAAATTATTCAAAAAATAATTTTTCTACTGTCGCAAATTTTAAATATCCCAGGGATTGCCTTTTCTATAGTAAATTTCTCACAAATTAATTTTCTACTGTCGCAAATTTTAAATATCCCAGGGGATTGCCTTTTCTATAGTAAATTATTCAAAAAATAATTTTATACTGTCGCAAATTTTAATTACGCCAGGGATTGCCTTTTCTATAGTAAATTATTCAAAAAATAATTTTTTACTGTCGCAAATTTTAATTGCGCCAGGGATTGCCTTTTCTATAGTAAATTTTGCAAAAAATAATTTTCTACTGTCGCAAATTTTAATTGCGCCAGGTATTGCCTTCTATATAGTAAATTATTCAAAAAATAATTTTCTACTGTCGCAAATTTTAAATATCCCAGGGATTGCCTTTTCTATAGTAAATTTCTCACAAATTAATTTTCTACTGTCGCAAATTTTAATTACGCCAGGGATTGCCTTTTCTATAGTAAATTATTCAAAAAATAATTTTCTACTGTCGCAAATTTTAATTACGCCAGGGATTGCCTTTTCTATTGTAAATTATTCAAAAAATTATTTTTTACTGTCGAAAATTTTAATTACGCCAGGGATTGCCTTTTCTATAGTAAATTATTCAAAAAATAATTTTTTACTGTCGAAAATTTTAATTACGCCAGGGATTGCCTATTCTATAGTAAATTATTCAAAAAAATAATTTTTTACTGTCGCAAATTTTAATTACGCCAGGGACTGCCTTTTCTATAGTAAATTATTCAAAAAATAATTTTATACTGTCGCAAATTTTAATTACGCCAGGGATTGCCTTTTCTATAGTAAATTATTCAAAAAATAATTTTCTACTGTCGCAAATTTTAATTACGCCAGGGATTGCCTTTTCTATAGTAAATTATTCAAAAAATAATTTTCTACTGTCGCAAATTTTAAGTGCGCCATGGATTGCCTTTTCTATAGTAAATTATTCAAAAAATAATTTTTTACTGTCGCAAATTTTAATTGCGCCAGGGATTGCCTTTTCTATAGTAAATTTTGCAAAAAATAATTTTCTACTGTCGCAAATTTTAATTGCGCCAGGTATTGCCTTCTCTATAGTAAATTATTCAAAAAATAATTTTCTACTGTCGCAAAATTTTAATTACGCCAGGGATTGCCTCTTTCTATAGTAAATTATTCAAAAAATAATTTTCTACTGTCGCAAATTTTAAATATCCCAGGGATTGCCTTTTCTATAGTAAATTTCTCACAAATTAATTTTCTACTGTCGCAAATTTTAATTACGCCAGGGATTGGCTTTTCTATAGTAAATTATTCAAAAAATAATTTTCTACTGTCGCAAATTTTAATACGCCAGGGATTGCCTTTTCTATAGTAAATTATTCAAAAAATAATTTTCTACTGTCGCAAATTTTAATTGCGCCAGGGATTGCTTTTCTATAGTAAATTATTCAAAAAATAATTTTTTACTTTCGCAAATTTTAATTACGCCAGGGATTGCCTTTTCTATAGTAAATTATTCAAAAAATAATTTTATACTGTCGCAAATTTTAATTACGCCAGGGATTGCCTTTTCTATAATAAATTATTCAAAAAAATAATTTTATACTGTCGCAAATTTTAATTGCGCCAGGGATTGCCTTTACTATAGTAAACTTTTCAAAAAATATTTTTCTACTGTCGCAAATTTTAATTGCGCCAGGGATTGCCTTTTCTATAGTAAATTATTCAAAAAATAATTTTCTACTGTCGCAAATTTTAATTACGCCAGGGATTGCCTTTTCTATAGTAAATTATTCAAAAAAATAATTTTCTACTGTCGCAAATTTTAAGTGCGCCAGGGATTGCCTTTTCTATAGTAAATTTTTCAAAAAATAATTTTATACTGTCGCAAATTTTAATTACGCCAGGGATTGCCTTTTCTATAGTAGATTATTCAAAAAATTATTTTCTACTGTCTCAAATTTAAATTACGCCAGGGATTGCCTTTTCTATAGTAAATTATTCAAAAAATAATTTTATACTGTCGCAAATTTTAATTATGCCAGGGATTGCCCTTTTCTATAGTAAATTATTCAAAAAATAATTTTCTACTGTCGCAAATTTTAATTACGCCAGGGATTGCCTTTTCTATAGTAAACTTTTCAAAAAATAATTTTCTACTGTCGCAAATTTTAATTGCGCCAGGGATTGCCTTTTCTATAGTAAATTATTCAAAAAATAATTTTCTACTGTCGCAAATTTTAATTACGCCAGGGATTGCCTTTTCTATAGTAAATCATTCAAAAAATAATTTTCTACTGTCGCAAATTTAAGTGCGCCAGGGATTGCCTTTTCTATAGTAAATTATTCAAAAAATAATTTTATACTGTCGCAAATTTTAATTACGCCAGGGATTGCCTTTTCTATAGTAAATTATTCAAAAAATAATTTTCTACTGTCGCAAATTTTAATTACGCCAGGGATTGCCTTTTCTATAGTAAATTATTCAAAAAATAGTTTTATACTGTCGCAAATTTTAATTACGCCAGGGATTGCCTTTTCTATAGTAAATTATTCAAAAATAATTTTCTACTGTCGCAAATTTTAATTACGCCAGGGATTGCCTTTTCTATAGTAAATTATTCAAAAAATAATTTTCTACTGTCGCAAATTTTAAGTGCGCCAGGGATTGCCTTTTCTGTAGTAAATTTTGCAAAAAATAATTTTCTACTGTCGCAAATTTTAATTGCGCCAGGTATTGCCTTCTCTATAGTAAATTATTCAAAAAATAATTTTCTACTGTCGCAAATTTTAATTACGCCAGGGATTGCCCTTTTCTATAGTAAATTATTCAAAAAATAATTTTCTACTGTCGCAAATTTTAAATATCCCAGGGATTGCCTTTTCTATAGTAAATTTCTCACAAATTAATTTTCTACTGTCGCAAATTTTAATTACGCCAGGGATTGCCTTTTCTATAGTAAATTATTCAAAAAATAATTTTATACTGTCGTAAATTTTAATTACGCCAGGGATTGCCTTTTCTATAGTAAATTATTCAAAAAATAATTTTTTACTGTCGAAAATTTTAATTACGCCAGGGATTGCCTTTTCTATAGTAAATTATTCAAAAAATAATTTTCTACTGTCGCAAATTTTAAATATCCCAGGGATTGTCCTTTTCTATAGTAAATTTCTCACAAATTAATTTTCTACTGTCGCAAATTTTAATTACGCCAGGGATTGCCTTTTCTATAGTAAATTATTCAAAAAATAATTTTATACTGTCGCAAATTTTAATTACGCCAGGGATTGCCTTTTCTATAGTACATTATTCAAAAAATAATTTTATACTGTCGCAAATTTTAATTACGTCAGGGATTGCCTTTTCTATAGTAAATTATTCAAAAAATAATTTTTTACTGTCGCAAATTTTAATTGCGCCAGGGATTGCCTTTTCTATAGTAAATTTTGCAAAAAATAATTTTCTACTGTCGCAAATTTTAATTGCGCCAGGTATTGCCTTCTCTATAGTAAATTATTCAAAAAATAATTTTCTACTGTCGCAACTTTTAAATATCCCAGGGATTGCCTTTTCTATAGTAAATTTCTCACAAATTAATTTTCTACTGTCGCAAATTTTAATTACGCGAGGGCTTGCCTTTTCTATAGTAAATTATTCAAAAAATAATTTTCTACTGTCGCAAATTTTAATTACGCCAGGGATTGCCTTTTCTATAGTAAATTATTCAAAAAATAATTTTTTACTGTCGAAAATTTTAATTACGCCAGGGATTGCCTTTTCTATAGTAAATTATTCAAAAAATAATTTTTTACTGTCGAAAATTTTAATTACGCCAGGGATTGCCTTTTCTATAGTAAATTATTCAAAAAATAATTTTTTACTATCGCAAATTTTAATTACGCCAGGGATTGCCTTTTCTATAGTAAATTATTCAAAAAATAATTTTATACTGTCGCAAATTTTAATTACGCCAGGGATTTCCTTTTCTATAGTAAATTATTCAAAAAATAATTTTCTACTGTCGCAAATTTTAATTACGCCAGGGATTGCCTTTTCTATAGTAAATTATTCAAAAAATAATTTTCTACTGTCGCAAATTTTAAGTGCGCCATGGATTGCCTTTTCTATAGTAAATTATTCAAAAAATAATTTTTTACTGTCGCAAATTTTAATTGCGCCAGGGATTACCTTTTCTATAGTAAATTTTGCAAAAAATAATTTTCACTGTCGCAAATTTTAATTGCGCCAGGTATTGCCTTCTCTATAGTAAATTATTCAAAAAATAATTTTCTACTGTCGCAAATTTTAATTACGCCAGGGATTGCCTTTTCTATAGTAAATTATTCAAAAAATAATTTTCTACTGTCGCAAATTTTAAATATCCCAGGGATTGCCTTTTCTATAGTAAATTTCTCACAAATTAATTTTCTACTGTCGCAAATTTTAATTACGCCAGGGATTGCCTTTTCTATAGTAAATTATTCAAAAAATAATTTTCTACTGTCGCAAATTTTAATTACGCCAGGGATTGCCTTTTCTATAGTAAATTATTCAAAAAAATAATTTTTTACTGTCGAAAATTTTAATTACGCCAGGGATTGCCTTTTCTATAGTAAATTATTCAAAAAATAATTTTTTACTGTCGCAAATTTTAATTACGCCAGGGATTGCCTTTTCTATAGTAAATTATTCAAAAAATAATTTTATATTGTCGCAAATTTTAAGTGCGCCAGGGATTGCCTTTTCTATTAATAAATTATTCAAAAAATAATTTTCTACTGTCGCAAATTTTAATTACGCCAGGGATTGCCTTTTCTATAGTAAATTATTCAAAAAATAATTTTCTACTGTCGCAAATTTTAAATATCCCAGGGATTGCCTTTTCTATAATAAATTTCTCACAAATTAATTTTCTATTGTCGCATATTTTAATTACGCCAGGGATTGCCTTTTCTATAGTAAATTATTCAAAAAATAATTTTCTACTGTCGCAAATTTTAAATACGCCAGGGATTGCCTTTTCTATAGTAAATTATTCAAAAAATAATTTTCTACTGTCGCAAATTTTAATTACACCAGGGATTGCCTTTTCTATAGTAAATTATTCAAAAAATAATTTTTCTACTGTCGCAAATTTTAAATATCCCAGGGATTGCCTTTTCTATAGTAAATTTCTCACAAATTAATTTTCTACTGTCGCAAATTTTAATTACGCCAGGGATTGCCTTTTCTATAGTAAATTATTCAAAAAATAATTTTCTACTGTCGCAAATTTTAATTACGCCAGGGATTGCCTTTTCTATTGTAAATTATTCAAAAAATTATTTTTTACTGTCGAAAATTTTAATTACGCCAGGGATTGCCTTTTCTATAGTAAATTATTCAAAATATAATTTTTTACTGTCGAAAATTTTAATTACGCCAGGGATTGCCTTTTCTATAGTAAATTATTCAAAAAATAATTTTCTACTGTCGCAAATTTTAAATATCCCAGGGATTGCCTTTTCTATAGTAAATTATTCAAAAAATAATTTTTTACTGTCGAAAATTTTAATTACGCCAGGGATTGCCTTTTCTATAGTAAATTATTCAAAAAATAATTTTTTACTGTCGAAAATTTTAATTACGCCAGGGATTGCCTTTTCTATAGTAAATTATTCAAAAAATAATTTTTTACTATCGCAAATTTTAATTACGCCAGGGATTGCCTTTTCTATAGTAAATTATTCAAAAAATAATTTTATACTGTCGCAAATTTTAATTACGCCAGGGATTTCCTTTTCTATAGTAAATTATTCAAAAAATAATTTTCTACTGTCGCAAATTTTAATTACGCCAGGGATTGCCTTTTCTATAGTAAATTATTCAAAAAATAATTTTCTACTGTCGCAAATTTTAAGTGCGCCATGGATTGCCTTTTCTATAGTAAATTATTCAAAAAATAATTTTTTACTGTCGCAAATTTTAATTGCGCCAGGGATTACCTTTTCTATAGTAAATTTTGCAAAAAATAATTTTCTACTGTCGCAAATTTTAATTGCGCCAGGTATTGCCTTCTCTATAGTAAATTATTCAAAAAATAATTTTCTACTGTCGCAAATTTTAATTACGCCAGGGATTGCCTTTTCTATAGTAAATTATTCAAAAAATAATTTTCTACTGTCGCAAATTTTAAATATCCCAGGGATTGCCTTTTCTATAGTAAATTTCTCACAAATTAATTTTCTACTGTCGCAAATTTTAATTACGCCAGGGATTGCCTTTTCTATAGTAAATTATTCAAAAAATAATTTTCTACTGTCGCAAATTTTAATTACGCCAGGGATTGCCTTTTCTATAGTAAATTATTCAAAAAATAATTTTTTACTGTCGAAAATTTTAATTACGCCAGGGATTGCCTTTTCTATAGTAAATTATTCAAAAAATAATTTTTTACTGTCGCAAATTTTAATTACGCCAGGGATTGCCTTTTCTATAGTAAATTATTCAAAAAATAATTTTATATTGTCGCAAATTTTAAGTGCGCCAGGGATTGCCTTTTCTATTAATAAATTATTCAAAAAATAATTTTCTACTGTCGCAAATTTTAATTACGCCAGGGATTGCCTTTTCTATAGTAAATTATTCAAAAAATAATTTTCTACTGTCGCAAATTTTAAATATCCCAGGGATTGCCTTTTCTATAATAAATTTCTCACAAATTAATTTTCTATTGTCGCATATTTTAATTACGCCAGGGATTGCCTTTTCTATAGTAAATTATTCAAAAAATAATTTTCTACTGTCGCAAATTTTAAATACGCCAGGGATTGCCTTTTCTATAGTAAATTATTCAAAAAATAATTTTCTACTGTCGCAAATTTTAATTACACCAGGGATTGCCTTTTCTATAGTAAATTATTCAAAAAATAATTTTCTACTGTCGCAAATTTTAAATATCCCAGGGATTGCCTTTTCTATAGTAAATTTCTCACAAATTAATTTTCTACTGTCGCAAATTTTAATTACGCCAGGGATTGCCTTTTCTATAGTAAATTATTCAAAAAATAATTTTCTACTGTCGCAAATTTTAATTACGCCAGGGATTGCCTTTTCTATTGTAAATTATTCAAAAAATTATTTTTTACTGTCGAAAATTTTAATTACGCCAGGGATTGCCTTTTCTATAGTAAATTATTCAAAATATAATTTTTTACTGTCGAAAATTTTAATTACGCCAGGGATTGCCTTTTCTATAGTAAATTATTCAAAAAATAATTTTTTACTGTCGCAAATTTTAATTACGACAGGGACTGCCTTTTCTATAGTAAATTATTCAAAAAATAATTTTATACTGTCGCAAATTTTAATTACGCCAGGGATTGCCTTTTCTATAGTAAATTATTCAAAAAATAATTTTCTACTGTCGCAAATTTTAATTACGCCAGGGATTGCCTTTTCTATAGTAAATTATTCAAAAAATAATTTTCTACTGTCGCAAATTTTAAGTGCGCCATGGATTGCCTTTTCTATAGTAAATTATTCAAAAAATAATTTTTTACTGTCGCAAATTTTAATTGCGCCAGGGATTGCCTTTTCTATAGTAAATTTTGCAAAAAATAATTTTCTACAGTCGCAAATTTTAATTGCGCCAGGTATTGCCTTCTCTATAGTAAATTATTCAAAAAATAATTTTCTACTGTCGCAAATTTTAATTACGCCAGGGATTGCCTTTTCTATAGTAAATTATTCAAAAAATAATTTTCTACTGTCGCAAATTTTAAATATCCCAGGGATTGCCTTTTCTATAGTAAATTTCTCACAAATTAATTTTCTACTGTCGCAAATTTTAATTACGCCAGGGATTGGCTTTTCTATAGTAAATTATTCAAAAAATAATTTTCTACTGTCGCAAATTTTAATTATGCCAGGGATTGCCTTTTCTATAGTAAATTATTCAAAAAATAATTTTTTACTGTCGAAAATTTTAATTACGCCAGGGATTGCCTTTTCTATAGTAAATTATTCAAAAAATAATTTTTTACTGTCGCAAATTTTAATTACGCCAGGGATTGCCTTTTCTATAGTAAATTATTCAAAAAATAATTTTATATTGTCGCAAATTTTAAGTGCGCCACTGATTGCCTTTTCTATTAATAAATTATTCAAAAAATAATTTTCTACTGTCGCAAATTTTAATTACGCCAGGGATTGCCTTTTCTATAGTAAATTATTCAAAAAATAATTTTCTACTGTCGCAAATTTTAAATATCCCAGGGATTGCCTTTTCTATAATAAATTTCTCACAAATTAATTTTCTACTGTCGCATATTTTAATTACGCCAGTGATTGCCTTTTCTATAGTAAATTATTCAAAAAATAATTTTCTACTGTCGCAAATTTTAAATACGCCAGGGATTGCCTTTTCTATAGTAAATTATTCAAAAAATAATTTTCTACTGTCGCAAATTTTAATTACGCCAGGGATTGCCTTTTCTATAGTAAATTTTTCAAAAAATAATTTTTTACTGTCGCAAATTTTAAATACGCCAGGGATTGCCTTTTCTATAGTAAATTTTGCAAAAAAATAATTTTCTACTGTCGCAAATTTTAATTGCGCCAGGGATTGCCTTTTCTATAGTAAATTATTCAAAAAATAATTTTTTACTGTCGCAAATTTTAAATACGCCAGGGATTGCCTTTTCTATAGTAAATTTTGCAAAAAAATAATTTTCTACTGTCGCAAATTTTAATTACGCCAGGGATTGCCTTTTCTATAGTAAATTATTCAACAAATTATTTTTTACTGTCACAAATTTTAATTTCGCCAGGGATTGCCTTTTCTATAGTAAATTATTCAAAAAATATTTTTCTACTGTCGCAAATTTCAATTTCGCCAGGTAAATTATTCAAAAAATAATTTTCTACTGTCGCAAATTTTAAATACGCCAGGGATTGCCTTTTCTATAGTAAATTTTGCAAAAAAATAATTTTCTACTGTCGCAAATTTTAATTGCGCCAGGGATTGCCTTTTCTATAGTAAATTATTCAAAAAATAATTTTTTACTGTCGCAAATTTTAAATACGCCAGGGATTGCCTTTTCTATAGTAAATTTTGCAAAAAAATGATTTTCTACTGTCGCAAATTTTAATTACGCCAGGGATTGCCTTTTCTATAGTAAATTATTCAAAAAATAATTTTTTACTGTCGCAAATTTTAAATACGCCAGGGATTGCCTTTTCTATAGTAAATTTTGCAAAAAAATAATTTTCTACTGTCGCAAATTTTAATTACGCCAGGGATTGCCTTTTCTATAGTAAATTATTCAAAAAATAATTTTCTACTGTCGCAAATTTTAAGTGCGCCATGGATTGCCTTTTCTATAGTAAATTATTCAAAAAATATTTTTTTACTGTCGCAAATTTTAATTGCGCCAGGGATTGCCTTTTCTATAGTAAATTTTGCAAAAAATAATTTTCTACAGTCGCAAATTTTAATTGCGCCAGGTATTGCCTTCTCTATAGTAAATTATTCAAAAAATAATTTTCTACTGTCGCAAATTTTAATTACGCCAGGGATTGCCTTTTCTATAGTAAATTATTCAAAAAATAATTTTCTACTGTCGCAAATTTTAAATATCCCAGGGATTGCCTTTTCTATAGTAAATTTCTCACAAATTAATTTTCTACTGTCGCAAATTTTAATTACGCCAGGGATTGGCTTTTCTATAGTAAATTATTCAAAAAATAATTTTCTACTGTCGCAAATTTTAATTATGCCAGGGATTGCCTTTTCTATAGTAAATTATTCAAAAAATAATTTTTTACTGTCGAAAATTTTAATTACGCCAGGGATTGCCTTTTCTATAGTAAATTATTCAAAAAATAATTTTTTACTGTCGCAAATTTTAATTACGCCAGGGATTGCCTTTTCTATAGTAAATTATTCAAAAAATAATTTTATATTGTCGCAAATTTTAAGTGCGCCACTGATTGCCTTTTCTATTAATAAATTATTCAAAAAATAATTTTCTACTGTCGCAAATTTTAATTACGCCAGGGATTGCCTTTTCTATAGTAAATTATTCAAAAAATAATTTTCTACTGTCGCAAATTTTAAATATCCCAGGGATTGCCTTTTCTATAATAAATTTCTCACAAATTAATTTTCTACTGTCGCATATTTTAATTACGCCAGGGATTGCCTTTTCTATAGTAAATTATTCAAAAAATAATTTTCTACTGTCGCAAATTTTAAATACGCCAGGGATTACCTTTTCTATAGTAAATTATTCAAAAAATAATTTTCTACTGTCGCAAATTTTAATTACGCCAGGGATTGCCTTTTCTATAGTAAATTTTTCAAAAAATAATTTTTTACTGTCGCAAATTTTAAATACGCCAGGGATTGCCTTTTCTATAGTAAATTTTGCAAAAAAATAATTTTCTACTGTCGCAAATTTTAATTGCGCCAGGGATTGCCTTTTCTATAGTAAATTATTCAAAAAATAATTTTTTACTGTCGCAAATTTTAAATACGCCAGGGATTGCCTTTTCTATAGTAAATTTTGCAAAAAAATAATTTTCTACTGTCGCAAATTTTAATTACGCCAGGGATTGCCTTTTCTATAGTAAATTATTCAAAAAATAATTTTTTACTGTCACAAATTTTAATTTCGCCAGGGATTGCCTTTTCTATAGTAAATTATTCAAAAAATATTTTTCTACTGTCGCAAATTTCAATTTCGCCAGGTAAATTATTCAAAAAATAATTTTCTACTGTCGCAAATTTTAAATACGCCAGGGATTGCCTTTTCTATAGTAAATTTTGCAAAAAAATAATTTTCTACTGTCGCAAATTTTAATTGCGCCAGGGATTGCCTTTTCTATAGTAAATTATTCAAAAAATAATTTTTTACTGTCGCAAATTTTAAATACGCCAGGGATTGCCTTTTCTATAGTAAATTTTGCAAAAAAATAATTTTCTACTGTCGCAAATTTTAATTACGCCAGGGATTGCCTTTTCTATAGTAAATTATTCAAAAAATAATTTTTTACTGTCGCAAATTTTAAATACGCCAGGGATTGCCTTTTCTATAGTAAATTTTGCAAAAAAATAATTTTCTACTGTCGCAAATTTTAAATACGCCAGGGATTGCCTTTTCTATAGTAAATTATTCAAAAAATAATTTTCTACTGTCGCAAATTTTAATTACGCCAGGGATTGCCTTTTCTATAGTAAATTTTTCAAAAAATAATTTTTTACTGTCGCAAATTTTAAATACGCCAGGGATTGCCTTTTCTATAGTAAATTATTCAAAAAATAATTTTATACTGTCGCAAATTTTAATTACGCCAGGGATTGCCTTTTCTATAGTAAATTATTCAAAAAATAATTTTCTACTTTCGCAAATTTTAATTGCGCCAGGGATTGCCTTTTCTATAGTAAATTATTCAAAAAATAATTTTCTACTGTCGCAAATTTTAATTACGCCAGGGATTGCCTTTTCTATAGTAAATTATTCAAAAAATAATTTTATACTGTCGCAAATTTTAATTACGCCAGGGATTGCCTTTTCTATAGTAAATTATTCAAAAAATAATTTTCTACTGTCGCAAATTTTAATTGCGCCAGGGATTGCCTTTTCTATAGTAAATTATTCAAAAAATAATTTTTTACTGTCGCAAATTTTAATTGCGCCAGGGATTGCCTTTTCTATAGTAAATTATTCAAAAAATAACTTTTTACTGTCGCAAATTTTAAATACGCCAGGGATTGCCTTTTCTATAGTAAATTTTGCAAAAAAATAATTTCCTACTGTCGCAAATTTTAATTACGCCAGGGATTGCCTTTTCTATAGTAAATTATTCAAAAAATAATTTTTTACTGTCGCAAATTTTAATTGCGCCAGGCATTGCCTTTTCTATAGTAAATTATTCAAAAAATAATTTTTTACTGTCGCAAATTTTAATCGCGCCAGGGATTGCCTTTTCTATAGTAAATTATTCAAAAAATAATTTTATACTGTCGCAAATTTTAATTACGCCAGGGATTGCCTTTTCTATAGTAAATTATTCAAAAAATAATTTTATACTGTCGCAAATTTTAAGTGCGCCAAGGATTGCCTTTTCTATAGTAAATTATTCAAAAAATAATTTTTTACTGTCGCAAATTTTAATTGCGACAGGGATTGCCTTTTCTATAGTAAATTTTGCAAAAAATAATTTTATACTGTCGCAAATTTTAATTGCGCCAGGAATTGCCTTTTCTATAGTAAATTATTCAAAAAATAATTTTCTACTGTCGCAAATTTTAATTACGCCAGGGATTGCCTTTTCTATAGTAAATTTCTCACAAATTAATTTTCTACTGTCGCAAATTTTAATTACGCCAGGGATTGCCTTTTCTATAGTAAATTATTCAAAAAATAATTTTCTACTGTCGCAAATTTTAATTACGGCAGGGATTGCCTTTTCTATAGTAAATTATTCAAAAAATAATTTTTTACTGTCGCAAATTTTAAATACGCCAGGGATTGCCTTTTCTATAGTAAATTATTCAAAAAATAATTTTATACTGTCGAAAATTTTAATTGCGCCAGGGATTGCCTTTTCTATAGTAAATTTTGCAAAAAATAATTTTATACTGTCGCAAATTTTAATTACGCCAGGGATTGCCTTTTCTATAGTAAATTATTCAAAAAATAATTTTTTACTGTCGGAAATTTTAATTGCGCCAGGGATTGCCTTTTCTATAGTAAATTTTGCAAAAAATAATTTTATACTGTCGCAAATTTTAATTACGCCAGGGATTGCCTTTTCTATAGTAAATTATTCAAAAAATAATTTTTTACTGTCACAAATTTTAATTGCGCCTGGGATTGCCTTTTCTATAGTAAATTTCTCACAAATTAATTTTCTACTGTCGCAAATTTTAATTACGCCAGAGATTGCCTTTTCTATAGTAAATTATTCAAAAAATAATTTTTTACTGTCGCAAATTTTAAATACGCCAGGGATTGCTTTTTCTATAGTAAATTTTGCAAAAAAATAATTTTCTACTGTCGCAAATTTTAATTACGCCAGGGATTGCCTTTTCTACAGTAAATTATTCAAAAAATAATTTTCTACTGTGGCAAATTTTAATTGCGCCAGGGATTGCCTTTTCTATAGTGAATTATTCAAAAAATAATTTTTTACTGTCGCAAATTTTAATTGCGCCAGGGATTGCCTTTTCTATAGTAAATTATTCAAAAAATAATTTTTAACTGCCGCAAATTTTAATTGCGCCAGGGATTGCCTTTTCTATGGTAAATTTTGCAAAAAATAATTTTATACTGTCGCAAATTTTAATTACGCCAGGGATTGCCTTTTCTATAGTAAATTATTCAAAAAATAATTTTTTACTGTCGCAAATTTTAATTGCGCCAGGGATTGCCTTTTTTATAGTAAATTTTGCAAAAAAATAATTTTTTACTGTCGCAAATTTTAATTGCGCCAGTATATATATAGTAAATTATTCAAAAAATAATTTTTTACTGTCGCAAATTTTAAATACGCCAGGGATTGCTTTTTCTATAGTAAATTTTGCAAAAAAATAATTTTCTACTGTCGGAAATTTTAATTACGCCAGGGATTGCCTTTTCTATAGTAAATTATTCAAAAAATAATTTTTAATGTCGCAAATTTTAATTGCGCAAGGGATTGCCTTTTCTATAGTAAATTATTCAAAAAATAATTTTTTACTGTCGCAAATTTTAATTACGCCAGGGATTGCCTTTTTCTATAGTAAATTATTCAAAAAATAATTTTTTACTGTCGCAAATTTTAATTTCGCCAGGGATTGCCTTTACTATAGTAAATTATTCAAAAAATATTTTTCTACTGTCGCAAATTTCAATTTCGCCAGGTAAATTATTCAAAAAATAATTTTCTACTGTCGCAAATTTTAATTACGCCAGGAATTGCCTTTTCTATAGTAAATTATTCAAAAAATAATTTTCTACTGTCGCAAATTTTAATTGCGCCAGGGATTGCCTTTTCTATAGTAAATTATTCAAAAAATAATTTTTACTGTCGCAAATTTTAATTGCCCCAGGGATTGCCTTTTCTATAGTAAATTAATCAAAAAATAATTTTATACTGTCGCAAATTTTAATTACGCCAGGGATTGCCTTTTCTATAGTAATTATTCAAAAAATAATTTTCTACTGTCGCAAATTTTAATTAGGCCAGGGATTGCCTTTTCTATAGTAAATTATTCAAAAAATAATTTTATACTGTCGCAAATTTTAATTACGCCAGGGATTGCCTTTTCTATAGTAAATTATTCAAAAAATAATTTTCTACTTTCGCAAATTTTAATTGCGCCAGGGATTGCCTTTTCTATAGTAAATTATTCAAAAAATAATTTTCTACTGTCGCAAATTTTAATTACGCCAGGGATTGCCTTTTCTATAGTAAATAATTCAAAAAATAATTTTATAATGTCGCAAATTTTAATTACGCCAGGGATTGCCTTTTCTATAGTAAATTATTCAAAAAATAATTTTCTACTGTCGCAAATTTTAATTGCGCCAGGGATTGCCTTTTCTATAGTAAATTTCTCACAAATTAATTTTCTACTGTCGCAAATTTTAATTACGCCAGGGATTGCCTTTTCTATAGTAAATTTTGCAAAAAATAATTTTATACTGTCGCAAATTTTAATTGCGCCAGGAATTGCCTTTTCTATAGTAAATTATTCAAAAAATAATTTTCTACTGTCGCAAATTTTAATTACGCCAGGGATTGCCTTTTCTATAGTAAATTTCTCACAAATTAATTTTCTACTGTCGCAAATTTTAATTACGCCAGGGATTGCCTTTTCTATAGTAAATTATTCAAAAAATAATTTTCTACTGTCGCAAATTTTAATTACGGCAGGGATTGCCTTTTCTATAGTAAATTATTCAAAAAATAATTTTTTACTGTCGCAAATTTTAAATACGCCAGGGATTGCCTTTTCTATAGTAAATTATTCAAAAAATAATTTTATACTGTCGAAAATTTTAATTGCGCCAGGGATTGCCTTTTCTATAGTAAATTTTGCAAAAAATAATTTATACTGTCGCAAATTTTAATTACGCCAGGGATTGCCTTTTCTATAGTAAATTATTCAAAAAATAATTTTTTACTGTCGGAAATTTTAATTGCGCCAGGGATTGCCTTTTCTATAGTAAATTTTGCAAAAATAATTTTATACTGTCGCAAATTTTAATTACACCAGGGATTGCCTTTTCTATAGTAAATTATTCAAAAAATAATTTTTTACTGTCACAAATTTTAATTGCGCCTGGGATTGCCTTTTCTATAGTAAATTTCTCACAAATTAATTTTCTACTGTCGCAAATTTTAATTACGCCAGAGATTGCCTTTTCTATAGTAAATTATTCAAAAAATAATTTTTTACTGTCGCAAATTTTAAATACGCCAGGGATTGCTTTTTCTATAGTAAATTTTGCAAAAAAATAATTTTCTACTGTCGCAAATTTTAATTACGCCAGGGATTGCCTTTTCTACAGTAAATTATTCAAAAAATAATTTTCTACTGTGGCAAATTTAATTGCGCCAGGGATTGCCTTTTCTATAGTAAATTATTCAAAAAATAATTTTTTACTGTCGCAAATTTTAATTGCGCCAGGGATTGCCTTTTCTATAGTAAATTATTCAAAAAATAATTTTTAACTGTCGCAAATTTTAATTGCGCCAGGGATTGCCTTTTCTGTAGTAAATTATTCAAAAAATAATTTTCTACTGTCGCAAATTTTAATTACGCCAGGGATTGCCTTTTCTATAGTAAATTATTCAAAAAATAATTTTTTACTGTCGCAAATTTTAATTGCACCAGGGATTGCCTTTTCTATAGTAAATTATTCAAAAAATAATTTTTTACTGTCTCAAATTTTAATTACTCCAGGGATTGCCTTTTCTATAGTAAATTATTCAAAAAATAATTTTATACTGTCGCAAATTTTAACTACGCCAGGGATTTCCTTTTCTATAGTAAATTATTCAAAAAATAATTTCATACTGTCGCAAATTTTAAGTGCGCCAGGGATTGCCTTTTCTATAATAAATTATTCAAAAAATAATTTTCTACTGTCGCAAATTTCAAATCCGCCAGGGATTGCCTTTTCTACAGTAAATTTTGCAAAAAATAATTTTTTACTGTCGCAAATTTTAATTGCGCCAGGGATTGCCTTTTCTATAGTAAATTTCTCACAAATTAATTTTCTACTGTCGCATATTGTAATTGCGCCAGGGATTGCCTTTTCTATAGTAAATTATTCAAAAAATAATTTTTTACTGTCGCAAATTTTAATTACGCCAGGGATTGCCTTTTCTATAGTAAATTATTCAAAAAATAATTTTTACTGTCGCAAATTTTAATTACGCCAGGGATTGCCTTTTCTATAGTAAATTATTCAAAAAACAATTTTATACTGTCGCAAATTTTAAGTGCGCCAGGGATTGCCTTTTCTATAGTAAATTATTCAAAAAATAATTTTTTACTGTCGCAAATTTTAATTGCGCCAGGGATTGCCTTTTCTATAGTAAATTTTGCAAAAAATAATTTTTTACTGTCGCAAATTTTAAATACGCCAGGGATTGCCTTTTCTATAGTAAATTATTCAAAAAATAATTTTATACTGTCGCAAATTTTAAGTGCGCCAGGGATTGCCTTTTCTATAGTAAATTTCTCACAAATTAATTTTTTACTGTCGCAAATTTTAAATATTCCCAGGGATTGCCTTTTCTATAGTAAATTATTCAAAAAATAATTTTTTACTGTCGCAAATTTTAAATACGCCAGGGATTGCCTTTTCTATAGTAAATTATTCAAAAAATAATTTTATACTGTCGCAAATTTTAATTACTCCAGGGATTGCCTTTTCTATAGTAAATTTTTCAAAAAATAATTTTCTACTGTCGCAAATTTTAATTACGCCAGGGATTGCCTTATATATAGTAAATTATACAAAAAATAATTTTATACTGTTGCAAATTTTAATTACGCCAGGGATTGCCTTTTCTATAGTAAATTATTCAAAAAATAATTTTCTACTGTCGCAAATTTTAATTACGCCAGGGATTGCCTTTTCTATAGTAAATTATTCAAAAAATAATTTTATACTGTCGCAAATTTTAATTACGCCAGGGATTGCCTTTTCTATAGTAAATTATTCAAAAAATAATTTTATACTGTCGCAAATTTTAATTATGCCAGGGATTGCCTTTTCTATAGTAAATTATTCAAAGAATAATTTTCCACTGTCGCAAATTTTAATTACGCCAGGGATTGCCTTTTCTATAGTAAATTTCTCACAAATTAATTTTCTACTGTCGCAAATTTTAATTACGCCAGGGATTGCCTTTTCTATAGTAAATTATTCAAAAAATAATTTTCTACTGTGGCAAATTTTAATTACGGCAGGGATTGCCTTTTCTATAGTAAATTATTCAAAAAATAATTTTTTACTGTCGCAAATTTTAATTGCGCCAGGGATTGCCTTTTCTATAGTAAATTTTGCAAAAAATAATTTTATACTGTCGCAAATTTTAATTGCGCCAGGGATTGCCTTTTCTATGGTAAATTTTGCAAAAAATAATTTTATACTGTCGCAAATTTTAATTACGCCAGGGATTGCCTTTTCTATAGTAAATTATTCAAAAAATAATTTTTTACTGTCGCAAATTTTTAATTGCGCCAGGGATTGCCTTTTTTATAGTAAATTTTGCAAAAAAATAATTTTTTTACTGTCGCAAATTTTAATTGCGCCAGGGATTGCCTTTTCTATAGTAAATTATTCAAAAAATAATTTTCTACTGTCGCAAATTTTAATTACGCCAGGGATTGCCTTTTCTATAGTAAATTATTCAAAAAATAATTTTTTACTGTCGCAAATTTTAAATACGCCAGGGATTGCTTTTTCTATAGTAAATTTTGCAAAAAAATAATTTTCTACTGTCGCAAATTTTAATTACGCCAGGGGATTGCCTTTTCTATAGTAAATTATTCAAAAAATAATTTTTTAATGTCGCAAATTTTAATTGCGCAAGGGATTGCCTTTTCTATAGTAAATTATTCAAAAAATAATTTTTTACTGTCGCAAATTTTAATTACGCCAGGGATTGCCTTTTCTATAGTAAATTATTCAAAAAATAATTTTTTACTGTCGCAAATTTTAAATTCGCCAGGGATTGCCTTTTCTATAGTAAATTATTCAAAAAATATTTTTCTACTGTCGCAAATTTCAATTTCGCCAGGTAAATTATTCAAAAAATAATTTTCTACTGTCGCAAATTTTAATTACGCCAGGAATTGCCTTTTCTATAGTAAATTATTCAAAAAATAATTTTCTACTGTCGCAAATTTTAATTGCGCCAGGGGTTGCCTTTTCTATAGTAAATTATTCAAAAAATAATTTTTTACTGTCGCAAATTTTAATTGCGCCAGGGATTGCCTTTTCTATAGTAAATTAATCAAAAAATAATTTTTATACTGTCGCAAATTTTAATTACGCCAGGGATTGCCTTTTCTATAGTAAATTATTCAAAAAATAATTTTCTACTGTCGCAAATTTTAATTAGGCCAGGGATTGCCTTTTCTATAGTAAATTATTCAAAAAATAATTTTATACTGTCGCAAATTTTAATTACGCCAGGGATTGCCTTTTCTATAGTAAATTATTCAAAAAATAATTTTCTACTTTCGCAAATTTTAATTGCGCCAGGGATTGCCTTTTCTATAGTAAATTATTCAAAAAATAATTTTCTACTGTCGCAAATTTTAATTACGCCAGCGATTGCCTTTTCTATAGTAAATTATTCAAAAAATAATTTTATACTGTCGCAAATTTTAATTACGCCAGGGATTGCCTTTTCTATAGTAAATTATTCAAAAAATAATTTTCTACTGTCGCAAATTTTAATTGCGCCAGGGATTGCCTTTTCTATAGTAAATTATTCAAAAAAATAATTTTTTACTGTCGCAAATTTTAATTGCGCCAGGGATTGCCTTTTCTATAGTAAATTATTCAAAAAATAACTTTTTACTGTCGCAAATTTTAAATACGCCAGGGATTGCCTTTTCTATAGTAAATTTTGCAAAAAAATAATTTCCTACTGTCGCAAATTTTAATTACGCCAGGGATTGCCTTTTCTATAGTAAATTATTCAAAAAATAATTTTTTACTGTCGCAAATTTTAATTGCGCCAGGCATTGCCTTTTCTATAGTAAATTATTCAAAAATTAATTTTTTACTGTCGCAAATTTTAATTGCGCCAGGGATTGCCTTTTCTATAGTAAATTATTCAAAAAATAATTTTATACTGTCGCAAATTTTAATTACGCCAGGGATTGCCTTTTCTATAGTAAATTATTCAAAAAATAATTTTCTACTGTCGGAAATTTTAAATACGCCAGGGATTGCCTTTTCTATAGTAAATTATTCAAAAAATAATTTTTTACTGTCGCAAATTTTAATTGCGCCAGGGATTGCCTTTTCTATAGTAAATTTTGCAAAAAATAATTTTCTACTGTCGCAAATTTTAATTGCGCCAGGAATTGCCTTTTCTATAGTAAATTATTCAAAAAATAATTTTCTACTGTCGCAAATTTTAATTACGCCAGGGATTGCCTTTTCTATAGTAAATTTCTCAAAAATTAATTTTCTACTGTCGCAAATTTTAATTACGCCAGGGATTGCCTTTTCTATAGTAAATTATTCAAAAAATAATTTTCTACTGTCGCAAATTTTAATTACGGCAGGGATTGCCATTTCTATAGTAAATTATTCAAAAAATAATTTTTTACTGTCGCAAATTTTAAATACGCCAGGGATTGCATTTTCTATAGTAAATTATTCAAAAAATAATTTTATACTGTCGCAAATTTTAATTACTCCAGGGATTGCCTTTTCTATAGTAAATTTTTCAAAAAATAATTTTATACTGTCGCAAATTTTAATTACTCCAGGGATTGCCTTTTCTATAGTAAATTTTTCAAAAAATAATTTTCTAATGTCGCAAATTTTAATTACGCCAGGGATTGCCTTATATATAGTAAATTATACAAAAAATAATTTTATACTGTTGCAAATTTTAATTACGCCAGGGATTGCCTTTTCTATAGTAAATTATTCAAAAAATAATCTTCTACTGTCGCAAATTTTAATTACGCCAGGGATTGCCTTTTCTATAGTAAATTATTCAAAAATAATTTTATACTGTCGCAAATTTTAATTACGCCAGGGATTGCCTTTTCTATAGTAAATTATTCAAAAAATAATTTTATACTGTCGCAAATTTTAATTATGCCAGGGATTGCCTTTTCTATAGTAAATTATTCAAAGAATAATTTTCCACTGTCGCAAATTTTAATTACGCCAGGGATTGCCTTTTCTATAGTAAATTTCTCACAAATTAATTTTCTACTGTCGCAAATTTTAATTACGCCAGGGATTGCCTTTTCTATAGTAAATTATTCAAAAAATAATTTTCTACTGTCGCAAATTTTAATTACGGCAGGGATTGCCTTTTTATAGTAAATTATTCAAAAAATAATTTTTTACTGTCGCAAATTTTAATTGCGCCAGGGATTGCCTTTTCTATAGTAAATTTTGCAAAAAATAATTTTATACTGTCGCAAATTTTAATTGCGCCAGGGATTGCCTTTTCTATGGTAAATTTTGCAAAAAATAATTTTATACTGTCGCAAATTTTAATTACGCCAGGGATTGCCTTTTCTATAGTAAATTATTCAAAAAATAATTTTTTACTGTCGCAAATTTTAATTGCGCCAGGGATTGCCTTTTTTATAGTAAATTTTGCAAAAAAATAATTTTTTACTGTCGCAAATTTTAATTGCGCCAGGGATTGCCTTTTCTATAGTAAATTATTCAAAAAATAATTTTCTACTGTCGCAAATTTTAATTACGCCAGGGATTGCCTTTTCTATAGTAAATTATTCAAAAAATAATTTTTTACTGTCGCAAATTTTAAATACGCCAGGGATTGCTTTTTCTATAGTAAATTTTGCAAAAAAATAATTTTCTACTGTCGCAAATTTTAATTACGCCAGGGATTGCCTTTTCTATAGTAAATTATTCAAAAAATAATTTTTTAATGTCGCAAATTTTAATTGCGCAAGGGATTGCCTTTTCTATAGTAAATTATTCAAAAAATAATTTTTTACTGTCGCAAATTTTAATTACGCCAGGAATTGCCTTTTCTATAGTAAATTATTCAAAAAATAATTTTTTACTGTCGCAAATTTTAAATTCGCCAGGGATTGCCTTTTCTATAGTAAATTATTCAAAAAATATTTTTCTACTGTCGCAAATTTCAATTTCGCCAGGTAAATTATTCAAAAAATAATTTTCTACTGTCGCAAATTTTAATTACGCCAGGAATTGCCTTTTCTATAGTAAATTATTCAAAAAATAATTTTCTACTGTCGCAAATTTTAATTGCGCCAGGGGTTGCCTTTTCTATAGTAAATTATTCAAAAAATAATTTTTTACTGTCGCAAATTTTAATTGCGCCAGGGATTGCCTTTTCTATAGTAAATTAATCAAAAAATAATTTTATACTGTCGCAAATTTTAACTACGCCAGGGATTGCCTTTTCTATAGTAAATTATTCAAAAAATAATTTTCTACTGTCGCAAATTTTAATTAGGCCAGGGATTGCCTTTTCTATAGTAAATTATTCAAAAAATAATTTTATACTGTCGCAAATTTTAATTACGCCAGGGATTGCCTTTTCTATAGTAAATTATTCAAAAAATAATTTTCTACTTTCGCAAATTTTAATTGCGCCAGGGATTGCCTTTTCTATAGTAAATTATTCAAAAAATAATTTTCTACTGTCGCAAATTTTAATTACGCCAGGGATTGCCTTTTCTATAGTAAATTATTCAAAAAATAATTTTATACTGTCGCAAATTTTAATTACGCCAGGGATTGCCTTTTCTATAGTAAATTATTCAAAAAATAATTTTCTACTGTCGCAAATTTTAATTGCGCCAGAGATTGCCTTTTCTATAGTAAATTATTCAAAAAATAATTTTTTACTGTCGCAAATTTTAATTGCGCCAGGGATTGCCTTTTCTATAGTAAATTATTCAAAAAATAACTTTTTACTGTCGCAAATTTTAAATACGCCAGGGATTGCCTTTTCTATAGTAAATTTTGCAAAAAAATAATTTCCTACTGTCGCAAATTTTAATTACGCCAGGGATTGCCTTTTCTATAGTAAATTATTCAAAAAATAATTTTTTACTGTCGCAAATTTTAATTGCGCCAGGCATTGCCTTTTCTATAGTAAATTATTCAAAAATTAATTTTTTACTGTCGCAAATTTTAATTGCGCCAGGGATTGCCTTTTCTATAGTAAATTATTCAAAAAATAATTTTATACTGTCGCAAATTTTAATTACGCCAGGGATTGCCTTTTCTATAGTAAATTATTCAAAAAATAATTTTCTACTGTCGGAAATTTTAAATACGCCAGGGATTGCCTTTTCTATAGTAAATTATTCAAAAAATAATTTTTTACTGTCGCAAATTTTAATTGCGCCAGGGATTGCCTTTTCTATAGTAAATTTTGCAAAAAATAATTTTCTACTGTCGCAAATTTTAATTGCGCCAGGAATTGCCTTTTCTATAGTAAATTATTCAAAAAATAATTTTCTACTGTCGCAAATTTTAATTACGCCAGGGATTGCCTTTTCTATAGTAAATTTCTCACAAATTAATTTTCTACTGTCGCAAATTTTAATTACGCCAGGGATTGCCTTTTCTATAGTAAATTATTCAAAAAATAATTTTCTACTGTCGCAAATTTTAATTACGGCAGGGATTGCCTTTTCTATAGTAAATTATTCAAAAAATAATTTTTTACTGTCGCAAATTTTAAATACGCCAGGGATTGCCTTTTATATAGTAAATTATTGAAAAAATAATTTTATACTTTCGAAAATTTTAATTGCGCCAGGGATTGCCTTTTCTATAGTAAATTTTGCAAAAAATAATTTTATACTGTCGCAAATTTTATTACGCCAGGGATTGCCTTTTCTATAGTAAATTATTCAAAAAATAATTTTTTACTGTCGCAAATTTTAAATACGCCAGGGATTGCCTTTTATATAGTAAATTATTCAAAAAATAATTTTATACTCTCGCAAATTTTAAGTGCGCCAGGGATTGCCTTTTCTATAGTAAATTTCTCACAAATTAATTTTTTATTGTCACAAATTTTAAATATCCCAGGGATTGCCTTTTCTATAGTAAATTATTCAAAAAATAATTTTTTACTGTCGCAAATTTTAAATACGCCAGGGATTGCCTTTTCTATAGTAAATTATTCAAAAAATAATTTTATACTGTCGCCAATTTTAATTACGCCAGGGATTGCCTTTTCTATAGTAAATTATTCAAAAAATAATTTTATACTGTCGCAAATTTTAATTATGCCAGGGATTGCCTTTTCTATAGTAAATTATTCAAAAAATAATTTTCTGCTGTCGCAAATTTTAATTACGCCAGGGATTGCCTTTTCTATAGTAAATTATTCAAAAAATAATTTTTTACTGTCGCAAATTTCAATTTCGCCAGGTAAATTATTCAAAAAATAATTTTCTACTGTCGCAAATTTTAATTACGCCAGGGATTGCCTTTTCTATAGTAAATTATTCAAAAAATAATTTTTTACTGTCGCAAATTTTAATTACGCCAGGGATTGCCTTTTCTATAGTAAATTATTCAAAAAATAATTTTCTACTGTCGCAAATTTTAATTACGCCAGGGATTGCCTTTTCTATAGTAAATTATTCAAAAAATAATTTTCTGCTGTCGCAAATTTTAAATATCCCAGGGATTGCCTTTTCTATAGTAAATTATTCCAAAAATAATTTTCTACTGTCGCAAATTTTAATTGCGCCAGGGATTGCCTTTTCTATAGTAAATTATTCAAAAAATAATTTTTTACTGTCGCAAATTTTAAATACGCCAGGGATTGCCTTTTCTATAGTAAATTATTCAAAAAATAATTTTATACTGTCGCAAATTTTAATTGCGCCGGGGATTGCCTTTTCTATAGTAAATTATTCAAAAAATAATTTTATACTGTCGCAAATTTTAAGTGCGCCAGGGATTGCCTTTTCTATAGTAAATTATTCAAAAAATAATTTTTTACTGTTGCAAATTTTAATTACGCCAGGGATTGCCTTTTCTATAGTAAATTTTGCAAAAAATAATTTTCTACTGTCGCAAATTTTAATTGCGCCAGGGATTTCCTTTTCTATAGTAAATTATTCAAAAAATAATTTTATACTGTCGCAAATTTTAAATACGCCAGGGATTGCCTTTTCTATAGTAAATTATTCAAAAAATAATTTTATACTGTCGCAAATTTTAAGTGCGCCAGGGATTGCCTTTTCTATAGTAAATTATTCAAAAAATAATTTTCTACTGTCGCAAATTTCAAATCCGTCAGGGATTGCCTTTTCTACAGTAAATTTTGCAAAAAATAATTTTTTACTGCCGCAAATTTTAATTGCGCCAGGGATTGCCTTTTCTATAGTAAATTTCTCACAAATTAATTTTCTACTGTCGCAAATTGTAATTGCGCCAGGGATTGCCTTTTCTCTAGTAAATTATTCAAAAAATAATTTTTTACTGTCGCAAATTTTAAATACGCCAGGGATTGCTTTTTCTATAGTAAATTTTGCAAAAAAATAATTTTCTACTGTCGCAAAATTTAATTACGCCAGGGATTGCCTTTTCTGTAGTAAATTATTCAAAAAATATTTTTTTAATGTCGCAAATTTTAATTGCGCAAGGGATTGCCTTTTCTATAGTAAATTATTCAAAAAATAATTTTTTACTGTCGCAAATTTTAATTACGCCAGGGATTGCCTTTTCTATAGTAAATTATTCAAAAAATAATTTTTTACTGTCGCAAATTTTAATTGCGCCAGGGATTGCCTTTTCTATAGTAAATTATTCAAAAAATAATTTTATACTGTCGCAAATTTTAATTACGCCAGGGATTGCCTTATCTACAGTAAATTATTCAAAAAATAATTTTCTACTGTGGCAAATTTTAATTGCGCCAGGGATTGCCTTTTCTATAGTAAATTATTCAGAAAATAATTTTTTACTGTCGCAAATTTTAATTGCGCCAGGGATTGCCTTTTCTATAGTAAATTATTCAAAAAATAATTTTTTACTGTCGCAAATTTTAATTGCGCCAGGGATTGCCTTTTCTGTAGTAAATTATTCAAAAAATAATTTTCTACTGTCTCAAATTTTAATTACGCCAGGGATTGCCTTTTCTATAGTAAATTATTCAAAAAATAATTTCATACTGTCGCAAATTTTAAGTGCGCCAGGGATTGCCTTTTCTATAATAAATTATTCAAAAAATAATTTTCTACTGTCGCAAATTTCAAATCCGCTAGGGATTGCCTTTTCTACAGTAAATTTTGCAAAAAATAATTTTTTACTGTCGCAAATTTTAATTGCGCCAGGGATTGCCTTTTCTATAGTAAATTTCTCACAAATTAAATTTCTACTGTCGCATATTGTAATTGCGCCAGGGATTGCCTTTTCTATAGTAAATTATTCAAAAAATAATTTTTTACTGTCGCAAATTTTAATTACGCCAGGGATTGCCTTTTCTATAGTAAATTATTCAAAAAATAATTTTTTACTGTCGCAAATTTTAATTACGCCAGGGATTGCCTTTTCTATAGTAAATTATTCAAAAAATAATTTTATACTGTCGCAAATTTTAAGTGCGCCAGGGATTGCCTTTTCTATAGTAAATTATTCAAAAAATAATTTTTTACTGTCGCAAATTTTAATTGCGCCAGGGATTGCCTTTTCTATAGTAAATTTTGCAAAAAATAATTTTTTACTGTCGCAAATTTTAAATACGCCAGGGTTTGCCTTTTATATAGTAAATTATTCAAAAAATAATTTTATACTCTCGCAAATTTTAAGTGCGCCAGGGATTGCCTTTTCTATAGTAAATTTCTCACAAATTAATTTTTTACTGTCGCAAATTTTAAATATCCCAGGGATTGGCTTTTCTATAGTAAATTATTCAAAAAATAATTTTTTACTGTCGCAAATTTTAAATACGCCAGGGATTGCCTTTTCTATAGTAAATTATTCAAAAAATAATTTTATACTGTCGCAAATTTTAATTACTCCAGGGATTGCCTTTTCTATAGTAAATTATTCAAAAAATAATTTTCTACTGTCGCAAATTTTAATTACGCCAGGGATTGCCTTTTCTATAGTAAATTATACAAAAAATAATTTTATACTGTCGCAAATTTTAATTACGCCAGGGATTGCCTTTTCTATAGTAAATTATTCAAAAAATAATTTTCTACTGTCGCAAATTTTAATTACGCCAGGGATTGCCTTTTCTATAGTAAATTATTCAAAAAATAATTTTATACTGTCGCCAATTTTAATTACGCCAGGGATTGCCTTTTCTATAGTAAATTATTCAAAAAATAATTTTATACTGTCGCAAATTTTAATTATGCCAGGGATTGCCTTTTCTATAGTAAATTATTCAAAAAATAATTTTCTACTGTCGCAAATTTTAATTACGCCAGGGATTGCCTTTTCTATAGTAAATTATTCAAAAAATAATTTTTTACTGTCGCAAATTTCAATTTCGCCAGGTAAATTATTCAAAAAATAATTTTCTACTGTCGCAAATTTTAATTACGCCAGGGATTGCCTTTTCTATAGTAAATTATTCAAAAAATAATTTTTTACTGTCGCAAATTTTAATTGCGCCAGGGATTGCCTTTTCTATAGTAAATTATTCATAAAATAATTTTTTACTCTCGCAAATTTTAATTACGCCAGGGATTGCCTTTTCTATAGTAAATTATTCAAAAAATAATTTTATACTGTCGCAAATTTTAATTACGCCAGGGATTGCCTTTTCTATAGTAAAATTATTCAAAAAATAATTTTTTACTGTCGCAAATTTCAATTTCGCCAGGTAAATTATTCAAAAAAATAATTTTCTACTGTCGCAAATTTTAATTACGCCAGGGATTGCCTTTTCTATAGTAAATTATTCAAAAAATAATTTTATACTGTCGCAAATTTTAAGTGCGCCAGGGATTGCCTTTTCTATAGTAAATTATTCAAAAAAATAATTTTTTACTGTCAGCAAATTTTAAATACGCCAGGGATTGCCATTTCTATAGTAAATTATTCAAAAAATAATTTTTTACTGTCGCAAATTTTTAATTACGCCTGGGATTGACTTTTCCTATAGTAAATTATTCAAAAAATAATTTTTATACTGTCGCAAATTTTAAGTGCGCCAGGGATTGCCTTTTCTATAGTAAATTATTCAAAAAATAATTTTTTACTGTCGCAAATTTTAATTGCGCCAGGGATTGCCTTTTCTATAGTAAATTTTGCAAAAAATAATTTTTTACTTAATTACGCCAGGGATTGCCTTTTCTATAGTAAATTTTGCAAAAAATAATTTTTTACTTAATTACGCCAGGGATCGCCTTTTCTATAGTAAATTATTCAAAAAAATAATTTTCCTACTGTCGCAAATTTTAATTACGCCAGGGATTGCCTTTTTCTATAGTAAATTATTCAAAAATAATTTTTTACTCTCGCAAATTTTAATTGCGCCAGGGATTGCCCTTTTCTATAGTAAATTATTCAAAAAATAATCTTATACTGTCGCAAATTTTAATTACACCAGGGATTGCCTTTTCTATAGTAAATTATTCAAAAAATAATTTTATACTGTTGCAAATTTTAATTACGCCAGGGATTGCCTTTTCTATAGTAAATTATTCAAAACATAATTTTTTACTGTCGCAAATTTTAATTGCGCCAGGGATTGCCTTTTCTATAGTAAATTTATTCAAAAAATAATTTTATACTGTCGCAAATTTTAATTACGCCAGGGATTGCCTTTTCTATAGTAAATTATTCAAAAAATAATTTTTTAACTGTCGCAAATTTTAATTGCGCCAGGATTGCCTTTTCTATAGTAAATTATTCAAAAAAATAATTTTTTACTGTCGCAAATTTCAATTTCGCCAGGTAAATTATTCAAAAAATAATTTTCTACTGTCGCAAATTTTAATTACGCCAGGGATTGCCTTTTCTATAATAAATTATTCAAAAAATAATTTTCTACTGTCGCAAATTTTAATTGCGCCAGGGTTTGCCTTTTCTATAGTAAATTATTCAAAAAATAATTTTTTACTGTGGCAAATTTTAATTGCGCCAGGGATTGCCTTTTCTATAGTAAAATTATTAAAAAAATAATTTTATACTGTCGCAAATTTTAATTACGCCAGGGATTGCCTTTTCTATAGTAAATTATTCAAAAAATATTTTTCTACTGTCGCAAATTTTAATTACGCCAGGGATTGCCTTTTCTATAGTAAATTATTCAAAAAATAATTTTATTACTGTCGCAAATTTTAATTACGCCAGGGATTGCCTTTTCTATAGGAAATTTCTCACAAATTAATTTTCTACTGTCGCAAATTGTAATTGCGCCAGGGATTGCCCTTTTCTATAGTAAATTATTCGAAAAAAAATTTTTTACTGTCGCAAATTTTAAATACGCCAGGGATTGCCTTTTCTATAGTAAATTATTCAAAAAATAATTTAATACTGTCGCAAATTTTAAGTGCGCCAGGGATTGCCTTTTCTATAGTAAATTATTCAAAAAATAATTTTTTACTGTCGCAAATTTTAAATACGCCAGGGGATTGCCATTTCTATAGTAAATTATTCAAAAAATAATTTTTTACTGTCGCAAATTTTAATTACGCCAGGGATTGCCTTTTCTATAGTAAATTATTCAAAAAATAATTTTATACTGTCGCAAATTTTAAGTGCGCCAGGGATTGCCTTTTCTATAGTAAATTATTCAAAAAATAATTTTTTACTGTCGCAAATTTTAATTGCGCCAGGGATTGCCTTTTCTATAGTAAAATTTTGCAAAAAATAATTTTTTACTTAATTACCGCCAGGGATTGCCTTTTCTATAGTAAATTATTCAAAAAATAATTTTCTACTGTCGCAAATTTTAATTACGCCAGGGATTGCCTTTTCTATAGTAAATTATTCAAAAAATAATTTTTTACTGTCGCAAATTTTAATTGCGCCAGGGATTTCCTTTTCTATAGTAAATTATTCAAAAAATAATTTTATACTGTCGCAAATTTTAATTACGCCAGGGATTGCCTTTTCTATAGTAAATTATTCCAAAAAATAATTTTATACTGTCGCAAATTTTAATTACGCCAGGGATTGCCTTTTCTATAGTAAATTATTCAAAAAATAATTTTCTACTGTCGCAAAATTTAAGTGCGCCAGGGATTGCCTGTTCTATAGTAAATTATTCAAAAATAATTTTCTACTGTCGCAAATTTTAATTACGCCAGGGATTGCCTTTTCTATAGTAAATTATTCAAAAAATAATTTTCTACTGTCGCAAATTTTAATTACGCCAGGGATTGCCTTTTCTATAGTAAATTATTCAAAAAATAATTTATACTGTCGCAAATTTTAATTACGCCAGGGATTGCCTTTTCTATAGTAAATAATTCAAAAAATAATTTTTTACTGTCGCAAATTTTAATTGCGCCAGGGATTGCCTTTTCTATAGTAAATTATTCAAAAAATAATTTTTTACTGTCGCAAATTTTAATTACGCCAGGGATTGCCTTTTCTATAGTAAATTATTCAAAAAATAATTTTCTACTGTCGCAAATTTTAAGTGCGCCAGGTATTGCCTTTTCTATAGTAAATTATTCAAAAAATAATTTTCTACTGTCGCAAATTTTAATGGCGCCAGGGATTGCCTTTTCTATAGTAAATTATTCAAAAAATAATTATCTACTATCGCAAATTTCAAATCCGCCAGGGATTGCCTTTTCTATAGTAAATTATTCAAAAAATAATTTTTTACTGTCGCAAATTTTTAAATACGCCAGGGATTGCCTTTTCTATAGTAAATTATTCAAAAAATAATTTTCTACTGTCGCAAATTGTAATTGCGCCAGGGATTGCCTTTTTCTATAGTAAATTATTCAAAAAAAAATTTTTTACTGTCGCAAATTGTAATTGCGCCAGGGATTGCCTTTTCTATAGTAAATTATTCAAAAAATAATTTTTTACTGTCGCAAATTTTAATTACGCCAGGGATTGCCTTTTCTATAGTAAATTATTCACAAATTAATTTTCTACTGTCGCAAATTTCAATTCCGCCAGGGATTGCTTTTCTACAGTAAATTTGCAAAAAATAATTTTATACTGTCGCAAATTTTAATTGCGCCAGGGATTGCCTTTTCTATAGTAAATTATTCAAAAAATAATTTTCTACTGTCGCAAATTTCAAATCCGCCAGGGATTGCCTTTTCTATAGTAAATTATTCAAAAAATAATTTTTTACTGTCGCAAATTTTAAATACTCCAGGGATTGCCTTTTCTATAGTAAATTATTCAAAAAATAATTTTATACTGTCGCAAATTTTAATTGCGCCAGGGATTGCCTTTTCTATAGTAAATTATTCAAAAAAATAATTTTCAACTGTCGCAAATTTTAATTAGGCCAGGGATTGCCTTTTCTATAGTAAATTATTCAAAAAATAATTTTTTACTGTCGCAAATTTTAAATACGCCAGGGATTGCCTTTTCTATAGTAAATTATTCAAAAAATAATTTTTTTACTGTCTCAAATTTTAAATATCCCAGGGATTGCCTTTTCTATAGTAAATTATTCAAAAAATAATTTTCTACTGTCGCAAATTTTAATTGCGCCAGGGATTGCCTTTTCTATAGTAAATTATTCAAAAAATAATTTTCTACTGTCGCAAATTTTAATTACGCCAGGGATTGCCTTTTCTATAGTAAATTATTCAAAAAATAATTTTATACTGTCGCAAATTTTAATTACGCCAGGGATTACCTTTTCTATAGTAAATTATTCAAAAAATAATATTATACTGTCGCAAATTTTAATTACGCCAGGGATTGCCTTTTCTATAGTAAATTATTCAAAAAAATAATTTTTTACTGTCGCAAATTTTAATTACGCCAGGGATTGCCTTTTCTATAGTAAATTTTGCAAAAAATAATTTTTTACTTAATTACGCCAGGGATTGCCTTTTTTATAGTAAATTATTCAAAAAATAATTTTCTACTGTCGCAAATTTTAATTACGCCAGGGATTGCCTTTTTCTATAGTAAATTATTCAAAAAATAATTTTTTACTGTCGCAAATTTTAATTGCGCCAGGGATTGCCTTTTTCTATAGTAAATTATTCAAAAAATAATTTTATACTGTCGCAAATTTTAATTACAGCAGGGTTTGCCTTTTCTATAGTAAATTATTCAAAAAAATAATTTTATACTGTCGCAAATTTTAATTACGCCAGGGATTGCCTTTTCTATAGTAAATTATTCAAAAAATAATTTTTTACTGTCGCAAATTTTAATTGCGCCAGGGATTGCCTTTTCTATAGTAAATTATTCAAAAAATAATTTTATACTGTCGCAAATTTTAATTACGCCAGGGATTGCCTTTTCTATAGTAAATTATTCAAAAAATAATCTTATACTGTCGCAAATTTTAAATACGCCAGGGATTGCCTTTTCTATAGTAAATTACTCAAAAATAATTTTTATACTGTCGCAAATTTTAAGTGCGCCAGGGATTGCCTTTTCTATAGTAAATTATTCAAAAAATAATTTTTTACTGTCGCAAATTTAAATACGCCAGGGATTGCCATTTCTATAGTAAATTATTCAAAAAATAATTTTTTACTGTCGCAAATTTTAATTACGCCAGGGATTGCCTTTTCTATAGTAAATTATTCAAAAAATAATTTTTTTACTGTCGCAAATTTTAATTGCGCCAGGGATTGCCTTTTCTATAGTAAATTTTGCAAAAAATAATTTTTTACTTAATTACGCCAGGATTTGCCTTTTCTATAGTAAATTTTGCAAAAAATAATTTTTTACTTAATTACGCCAGGGATCGCCTTTTCTATAGTAAATTTATTCAAAAAATAATTTTCTACTGTCGCAAATTTTAATTACGCCAGGGATTGCCTTTTCTATAGTAAATTATTCAAAAAATAATTTTTTACTGTCGCAAATTTTAATTGCGCCAGGGATTGCCTTTTCTATAGTAAATTATTCAAAAAATAATCTTATACTGTCGCAAATTTTAATTACACCAGGGATTGCCTTTTCTATAGTAAATTATTCAAAAAAATAATTTTATACTGTTGCAAATTTTAATTACGCCAGGGATTGCCTTTTCTATAGTAAATTATTCAAAACATAATTTTTTACTGTCGCAAATTTTAATTGCGCCAGGGATTGCCTTTTCTATAGTAAATTATTCAAAAAATAATTTTATACTGTCGCAAATTTTAATTACGCCAGGGATTGCCTTTTCTATAGTAAATTATTCAAAAAATAATTTTTTACTGTCGGCAAATTTTAATTGCGCCAGGGATTGCCTTTTCTATAGTTAAATTATTCAAAAAATAATTTTTTACTGTCCGCAAATTTCAATTTCGCCAGTAAATTATTCAAAAAATAATTTTCTACTGTCGCAAATTTTAATTACGCCAGGGATTGCCTTTTCTATAATAAATTATTCAAAAAATAATTTTCTACTGTCGCAAATTTTAATTGCGCCAGGGTTTGCCTTTTCTATAGTAAATTATTCAAAAAATAATTTTTTACTGTCGCAAATTTTAATTGCGCCAGGGATTGCCTTTTCTATAGTAAATTATTAAAAAAATAATTTTATACTGTCGCAAATTTTAATTACGCCAGGGATTGCCTTTTCTATAGTAAATTATTCAAAAAATATTTTTCTACTGTCGCAAATTTTAATTACGCCAGGGATTGCCTTTTCTATAGTAAATTATTCAAAAAATAATTTTATACTGTCGCAAATTTTAATTACGCCAGGGATTGCCTTTTCTATTGGAAATTTCTCACAAATTAATTTTCTACTGTCGCAAATTGTAATTGCGCCAGGGATTGCCTTTTCTATAGTAAATTATTCAAAAAAATTTTTTTTACTGTCGCAAATTTTAAATACGCCAGGGATTGCCTTTTCTATAGTAAATTATTCAAAAAATAATTTTATACTGTCGCAAATTTTAAGTGCGCCAGGGATTGCCTTTTCTATAGTAAATTATTCAAAAAATAATTTTTTTACTGTCGCAAATTTTAAATACGCCAGGGATTGCCATTTCTATAGTAAATTATTCAAAAAAATAATTTTTTACTGTCGCAAATTTTAATTACGCCTGTGATTGACTTTTCTATAGTAAATTATTCAAAAATAATTTTATACTGTCGCAAATTTTAAGTGCGCCAGGGATTGCCTTTTCTATAGTAAAATTATTCAAAAAATAATTTTTTACTGTCGCAAATTTTAATTGCGCCAGGGATTGCCTTTTCTATAGTAAATTTTGCAAAAAATAATTTGTTTACTTAATTACGCCAGGGGATTGCCTTTTCTTTAGTAAATTTTGCAAAAAATAATTTTTTACTTAATTACGCCAGGGATCGCCTTTCTATAGTAAATTATTCAAAAAATAATTTTCTACTGTCGCAAATTTTAATTACGCCAGGGATTGCCTTTTCTATAGTAAATTATTCAAAAAATAATTTTTTACTGTCGCAAATTTTAATTGCGCCAGGGATTGCCTTTTCTATAGTAAATTATTCAAAAAATAATCTTATACTGTCGCAAATTTTAATTACAACCAGGGATTGCCTTTTCTATAGTAAATTATTCAAAAAATAATTTTATACTGTTGCAAATTTTAATTACGCCAGGGATTGCCTTTTTCTATAGTAAATTATTCAAAACATAATTTTTTACTGTCGCAAATTTTAATTGCGCCAGGGATTGCCTTTTCTATAGTAAATTATTCAAAAAATAATTTTATACTGTCGCAAATTTTAATTACGCCAGGGATTGCCTTTTCTATAGTAAATTATTCAAAAAATAATTTTTTACTGTCGCAAATTTTAATTGCGCCAGGGATTGCCTTTTCTATAGTAAATTATTCAAAAAAAATAATTTTTTACTGTCGCAAATTTCAATTTCGCCAGGTAAATTATTCAAAAAATAATTTTCTACTGTCGCAAATTTTAATTACGCCAGGGATTGCCTTTTCTATAATAATTATTCAAAAAATAATTTTCTACTGTCGCAAATTTTAATTGCGCCAGGGTTTGCCTTTTCTATAGTAAATTATTCAAAAAATAATTTTTTACTGTCGCAAATTTTAATTGCGCCAGGGATTGCCTTTTCTATAGTAAATTATTAAAAAAATAATTTTATACTGTCGCAAATTTTAATTACGCCAGGGATTGCCTTTTCTATAGTAAATTATTCAAAAAATATTTTTCTACTGTCGCAAATTTTAATTACGCCAGGGATTGCCTTTTCTATAGTAAATTATTCAAAAAATAATTTTATACTGTCGCAAATTTTAATTACGACAGGGATTGCCTTTTCTATAGGAAATTTCTCACAAATTAATTTTCTACTGTCGCAAAATGTAATTGCGCCAGGGATTGCCTTTTCTATAGTAAATTATTCAAAAAAATTTTTTTTACTGTCGCAAATTTTAAATACGCCAGGGATTGCCTTTTCTATAGTAAATTATTCAAAAAATAATTTTATACTGTCGCAAATTTTAAGTGCGCCAGGGATTGCCTTTTCTATAGTAAATTATTCAAAAAATAATTTTTTACTGTCGCAAATTTTAAATACGCCAGGGATTGCCATTTCTATAGTAAATTATTAAAAAAATAATTTTATACTGTCGCAAATTTTAATTAAGCCAGGGATTGCCTTTTCTATAGTAAATTATTCAAAAAATAATTTTATACTGTCGGAAATTTTAAGTGCGCCAGGGATTGCCTTTTCTATAGTAAATTATTCAAAAAATAATTTTTTACTGTCGCAAATTTTAATTGCGCCAGGGATTGCCTTTTCTATACTAAATTTTGCAAAAAATAATTTTTTACTTAATTACGCCAGGGATTGCCTTTTCTATAGTAAATTATTCAAAAAATAATTTTCTACTGTCGCAAATTTTAATTACGCCAGGGATTGCCTTTTCTATAGTAAATTATTCAAAAAATCATTTTTTACTGTCGCAAATTTTAATTGCGCCAGGGATTTCCTTTTCTATAGTAAATTATTCAAAAAATAATTTTATACTGTCGCAAATTTTAATTACGCCAGGGATTGCCTTTTCTATAGTAAATTATTCAAAAAATAATTTTATACTGTCGCAAATTTTAATTACGCCAGGGATTGCCTTTTCTATAGTAAATTATTCAAAAAATAATTTTCTACTGTCGCAAAATTTAAGTGCGCCAGGGATTGCCTG
>CAWVNZ010001806.1:0-51084 GCA_963930735.1 Dioctria linearis | reverse complement strand
GATTGCCTTTTCTATAGTAAATTATTCAAAAATTAATTGTTTACTGTTGCAAATTTTAATTATGCCAGGGATTGCCTTTTCTATAGTAAATTATTCAAAAATTCATTTTTTACTGTCGCAAATTTTAAATACGCCAGGGATTGCCTTTTGTATAGTAAATTATTCAAAAATTCATTTTTTACTGTCGCAAATTATAATTACGCCAGGGATTGCCTTTTCTATAGTAAATTTTGCAAAAAATAATTGTTTAGTGTCGCAAATTTTAATTACGCCAGGGATTGCCTTTTGTATAGTAAATTATTCAAAAAATAATTGTTTAGTGTCGCAAATTTTAATTACGCCAGGGATTGCTTTTCTATAGTAAATTATTCAAAAATTAATTTTTTTCTGTCGCAAAATTTAATTACGCCAGGGATTGCCTTTTCTATAGTAAATTATTCAAAAAATAATTTTTTACTGTCGCAAATTACAATTACGCCAGGGATTGCCTTTTCTATAGTAAATTATTCAAAAATTCATTTTTTACTGTCGCAAATTTTAAATACGCCAGGGATTGCCTTTTGTATAGTAAATTATTCAAAAATTCATTGTTTACTGTCGCAAATTATAATTACGCCAGGGATTGCCTTTTCTATAGTAAATTATTCAAAAAAATAATTTTATACTGTCTCAAATTTTTAATTACGCCAGGGATTGCCTTTTCTATAGTAAATTTTGCAAAAAATAATTGTTTACTGTCGCAAATTTTAATTACGCCAGGGATTGCCTTTTCTATAGTAAATTATTCAAAAAATAATTTTTTCTGTCGCAAATTTTAATTACGCCAGGGATTGCCTTTTCTATAGTAAAGTATTCAAAAAATAATTTTTTACTGTTGCAAATTTTAATTACGCCAGGGATTGCCTTTTCTATAGTAAATTATTCAAAAAATAATTTTTTACTGTCTCAAATTTTAATTACGCCAGGGATTGCCTTTTCTATAGTAAATTATTCAAAAATTCATTTTTTACTTTCGCAAATTATAATTACGCCAGGGATTGCCTTTTCTATAGTAAATTATTCAAAAATTCATTTTTTACTGTCGCAAATTTTAAATACGCCAGGGATTGCCTTTTGTATAGTAAATTATTCAAAAATTCATTTTTTACTGTCGCAAATTATAATTAGGCCAGGGATTGCCTTTTCTATAGTAAATTATTCAAAAAATAATTTTTTACTTTCGCAAATTATAATTACGCCAGGGATTGCCTTTCCTATAGTAAATTTTGCAAAAAATAATTGTTTAGTGTCTCAAATTTTAATTACGCCAGTGATTGCCTTTTCTATAGTAAATTATTCAAAAAATAATTGTTTACTGTTGCAAATTTGAATTACGCCAGGGATTGCCTTTTCTATAGTAAATTATTCAAAAATTCATTTTTTACTGTCGCAAATTTTAATTACGCCAGAGATTGCCTTTTTTGTATAGTAAATTATTCAAAAATTCATTTTTTACTGTCGCAAATTATAACTACGCCAGGGATTGCCTTTTCTATAGTAAATTTTGCAAAAAATAATTGTTTAGTGTCTCAAATTTTAATTACGCCAGGGATTGCCTTTTCTATAGTAAATTATTCAAAAATAATTTTATACTGTCTCAAATTTTAATTACGCCAGGGATTGCCTTTTCTATAGTAAATTATTCAAAAAATAATTTTTTCTGTCGCAAATTTTAATTACGCCAGGGATTGCCTTTTCTATAGTAAATTATTCAAAAATAATTTTTTTCTGTCGCAAATTTTAATTACGCTAGGGATTGCCTTTTCTATAGTAAATTTTGCAAAAATAATTGTTTAGTGTCGCAAATTTTAATTTCGCCAGGGATTGCCTTTTGTATAGTAAATTTTGCAAAAATTCATTTTTTACTGTCGCAAATTTTAATTACGCCAGGGATTGCCTTTTCTATAGTAAATTATTCAAAAAATAATGTTTTACTGTTGCAAATTTTAATTACGCCAGGGATTTCCTTTTCTATAGTAAATTATTCAAAAATTCATTTTATACTGTTTCAAATTTTAATTACGCCAGGGATTGCCTTTTGTATAGTAAATTATTCAAAAAATTCATTTTTACTGTCGCAAATTTTAATTACGCCAGGGATTGCCTTTTTCTATAGTAAATTATTCAAAAAATAATTTTTTACTGTCGCAAATTTTAATTACGCCAGGGATTGCCTTTTCTATAGTAAATTATTCAAAAAATAATTGTTACTGTTGCAAATTTTAATTACGCCAGGGATTGCCTTTTCTGTAGTAAATTATTCAAAAATTCATTTTTTACTGTCGCAAATTTTAAATACGCCAGGGATTGCCTTTTGTATAGTAAATTATTCAAAAATTCATTTTTTACTGTCGCAAATTATAATTACGCCAGGAATTGCCTTTTCTATAGTAAATTTTGCAAAAAATAATTGTTTAGTGTCGCAAATTTTAATTACGCCAGGGATTGCCTTTTGTATAGTAAATTATTCAAAAAATAATTGTTTAGTGTCGCAAATTTTAATTACGCCAGGGATTGCTTTTCTATAGTAAATTATTCAAAAATTCATTTTTTACTGTCGCAAATTATAATTACGCCAGGGATTGCCTTTTCTATAGTAAATTATTCAAAAATTAATTGTTTACTTTTGCAAATTTTAATTATGCCAGGGATTGCCTTTTCTATAGTAAATTATTCAAAAATTCATTTTTTACTGTCGCAAATTTTAAATACGCCAGGGATTGCCTTTTGTATAGTAAATTATTCAAAAATTCATTTTTTACTGTCGCAAATTATAATTACGCCAGGGATTGCCTTTTCTATAGTAAATTTTGCAAAAAATAATTGTTTAGTGTCGCAAATTTTAATTACGCCAGGGATTGCCTTTTGTATAGTAAATTATTCAAAAAATAATTGTTTAGTGTCGCAAATTTTAATTACGCCAGGGATTGCTTTTCTATAGTAAATTATTCAAAAATTAATTTTTTTCTGTCGCAAAATTTAATACGCCAGGGATTGCCTTTTCTATAGTAAATTATTCAAAAAATAATTTTTTACTGTCGCAAATTACAATTACGCCAGGGATTGCCTTTTCTATAGTAAATTATTCAAAAATTCATTTTTTACTGTCGCAAATTTTAAATACGCCAGGGTTTGCCTTTTGTATAGTAAATTATTCAAAAATTCATTGTTTACTGTCGCAAATTATAATTACGCCAGGGATTGCCTTTTCTATAGTAAATTATTCAAAAAATAATTTTATACTGTCTCAAATTTTAATTACGCCAGGGATTGCCTTTTCTATAGTAAATTTTGCAAAAAATAATTGTTTACTGTCGCAAATTTTAATTACGCCAGGGATTGCCTTTTCTATAGTAAATTATTCAAAAAATAATTTTTTTCTGTCGCAAATTTTAATTACGCCAGGGATTGCCTTTTCTATAGTAAATTATTCAAAAATTCATTTTTTACTGTCGCAAATTTTAATTACGCCAGGGATTGCCTTTTCTATTGTAAATTATTCAAAAAATAATAATATACTGTCGCAAATTTTAATTACGCCAGGGATTGCCTTTTCTATAGTAAATTATTCAAAAAATAATTTTATACTGTCTCAAATTTTAATTACGCCAGGGATTGCCTTTTTTATAGTAAATTTTGCAAAAATAATTTTTTTCTGTCGCAAATTTTAATTACGCCAGGGATTGCCTTTTCTATAGTAAATTTTGCAAAAAATAATTGTTTAGTGTCGCAAATTTTAATTACGCCAGGGATTGCCTTTTCTATAGTAAATTATTCAAAAAATAATTTTTTTCTGTCGCAAATTTTAATTACGCCAGGGATTGCCTTTTGTATAGTAAATTTTGCAAAAAATAATTGTTTAGTGTCGCAAATTTTAATTACGCCAGGGATTGCCTTTTGTATAGTAAATTTTGCAAAAATTCATTTTTTACTGTCGCAAATTTTAAATACGCCAGGGATTGCCTTTTGTATAGTAAATTATTCAAAAAATAATTTTTTACTGTTGCAAATTTTAATTACGCCAGGGATTGCTTTTTCTATAGTAAATTATTCAAAAAATAATTTTTTACTGTTGCAAATTTTAATTACGCCAGGGATTGCCTTTTCTATAGTAAATTATTCAAAAATTCATTTTTTACTGTCGCAAATTTTAAATACGCCAGGGATTGCCTTTTGTATAGTAAATTATTCAAAAATTCATTTTTTACTGTCGCAAATTATAATTACGCCAGGGATTGCCTTTTCTATAGTAAATTATTCAAAAAATAATTTTTTACTGTTGCAAATTTTAATTACGCCAGGGATTGCCTTTTCTATAGTAAATTATTCAAAAAATAATTTTTTACTGTCTCAAATTTTAATTACGCCAGGGATTGCCTTTTGTATAGTAAATTTTGCAAAAAATTCATTTTTTACTGTCGCAAATTTTAAATACGCCAGGGATTGCCTTTTGTATAGTAAATTATTCAAAAATTCATTTTTTTACTGTCGCAAATTATAATTACGCCAGGGATTGCCTTTTCTATAGTAAATTATTCAAAAAATAATTTTTTACTGTCCCAAATTATAATTACGCCAGGGATTGCCTTTTCTATAGTAAATTATTCAAAAATTCATTTTTTACTGTCGCAAATTTTAAATACGCCAGGAATTGCCTTTTGTATAGTAAATTATTCAAAAATTCATTTTTTACTGTCGCAAATTATAATTACGCCAGGGATTGCCTTTTCTATAGTAAATTATTCAAAAAATAATTTTATACTGTCTCAAATTTTAATTACGCCAGGGAATGCCTTTTCTATAGTAAATTTTGCAAAAAATAATTGTTTAGTGTCGCCAATTTTAATTACGCCAGGGATTGCCTTTTGTATAGTAAATTTTGCAAAAATTCATTTTTTACTGTCGCAAATTTTAAATACGCCAGGGATTGCCTTTTGTATAGTAAATTATTCAAAAAATAATTTTTTACTGTTGCAAATTTTAATTACGCCAGGGATTGCCTTTTCTATAGTAAATTATTCAAAAAATAATTTTTTTCTGTCGCAAATTTTAATTACGCCAGGGATTGCCTTTTCTATAGTAAATTATTCAAAAATACATTTTTTACTGTCGCAAATTTTAATTACGCCAGGGATTGCCTTTTCTATAGTAAATTATTCAAAAAATAATAATATACTGTCGCAAATTTTAATTACGCCAGGGATTGCCTTTTCTATAGTAAATTATTCAAAAAATAATTTTATACTGTCTCAATTTTAATTACGCCAGGGATTGCCTTTTCTATAGTAAATCTTGCAAAAAATAATTTTTTTCTGTCGCAAATTTTAATTACGCCAGGGATTGCCTTTTCTATAGTAAATTTTGCTAAAAATAATTGTTTAGTGTCGCAAATTTTAATTACGCCAGGGATTGCCTTTTGTATAGTAAATTTTGCAAAAATTCATTTTTTACTGTCGCAAATTTTAAATACGCCAGGGATTGCCTTTTGTATAGTAAATTATTCAAAAAATAATTTTTTACTGTTGCAAATTTTAATTACGCCAGGGATTGCCTTTTCTATAGTAAATTATTCAAAAAATAATTTTTTACTGTTGCAAATTTTAATTACGCCAGGGATTGCCGTTTCTATAGTAAATTATTCAAAAATTCATTTTTTACTGTCGCAAATTTTAAATACGCCAGTGATTGCCTTTTGTATAGTAAATTATTCAAAAATTCATTTTTTACTGTCGCAAATTATAATTACGCCAGGGATTGCCTTTTCTATAGTAAAATATTCAAAAAATAATTTTTTACTGTCTCAAATTTTAATTACGCCAGGGATTGCCTTTTCTATAGAAATTATTCAAAAATTCATTTTTTACTGTCGCAAATTATAATTACGCCAGGGATTGCCTTTTCTATAGTAAATTATTCAAAATTCATTTTTTACTGTCGCAAATTTTAAATACGCCAGGGATTGCCTTTTGTATAGTAAATTATTCAAAAATTCATTTTTACTGTCGCAAATTATAATTACGCCAGGGATTGCCTTTTCTATAGTAAATTATTCAAAAAATAATTTTTTACTGTCGCAAATTATAATTACGCCAGGGATTGCCTTTTCTATGGTAAATTATTCAAAGATTCATTTTTTACTGTCGCAAATTTAAATACGCCAGGGATTGCCTTTTGTATAGTAAATTATTCAAAAAATCATTTTTTACTGTCGCAAATTATAATTACGCCAGGGATTGCCTTTTCTATAGTAAATTATTCAAAAAATAATTTTATACTGTCTCAAATTTTAATTACGCCAAGGATTGCCTTTTCTATAGTAAATTTTGCAAAAAATAATTGTTTACTGTCGCAAATTTTAATTACGCCAGGGATTGCCTTTTCTATAGTAAATTATTCAAAAAATAATTTTTTTCTGTCGCAAATTTTAATTACGCCAGGGATTGCCTTTTCTAGAGTAAATTATTCAAAAATAATTTTTTTCTGTCGCAAATTTTAATTACGCCAGGGATTGCCTTTTCTATAGTAAATCTTGCAAAAAATAATTTTTTTCTGTCGCAAATTTTAATTACGCCAGGGATTGCCTTTTCTATAGTAAATTTTGCTAAAAATAATTGTTTAGTGTCGCAAATTTTAATTACGCCAGGGATTGCCTTTTCTATAGTAAATTATTCAAAAATTCATTTTTTACTGTCGCAAATTTTAAATACGCCAGGGATTGCCTTTTGTATAGTAAATTATTCAAAAATTCATTTTTTACTGTCGCAAATTATAATTACGCCAGGGATGGCCTTTTCTATAGTAAAATATTCAAAAAATAATTTTTACTGTCTCAAATTTTAATTACGCCAGGGATTGCCTTTTCTATAGTAAATTATTCAAAAATTCATTTTTTACTGTCGCAAATTATAATTACGCCAGGGATTGCCTTTTCTATAGTAAATTATTCAAAAATTCATTTTTTACTGTCGCAAATTTTAAATACGCCAGGGATTGCCTTTTGTATAGTAAATTATTCAAAAATTCATTTTTTACTGTCGCAAATTATAATTACGCCAGGGATTGCCTTTTCTATAGTAAATTATTCAAAAAATAATTTTTTACTGTCGCAAATTATAATTACGCCAGGGATTGCCTTTTTCTATAGTAAATTATTCAAAGATTCATTTTTTACTGTCGCAAAATTAAATACGCCAGGATTGCCTTTTGTATAGTAAATTATTCAAAAATTCATTTTTTACTGTCGCAAATTATAATTACGCCAGGGATTGCCTTTTCTATAGTAAATTATTCAAAAAATAATTTTATACTGTCTCAAATTTTAATTACGCCAGGGATTGCCTTTTCTATAGTAAATTTTGCAAAAAATAATTGTTTACTGTCGCAAATTTTAATTACGCCAGGGATTGCCTTTTCTATAGTAAATTATTCAAAAAATAATTTTTTTCTGTCGCAAATTTTAATTACGCCAGGGATTGCCTTTTCTATAGTAAATTATTCAAAAATTCATTTTTTCTGTCGCAAATTTTAATTACGCCAGGGATTGCCTTTTCTATAGTAAATTATTCAAAAAATAATAATATACTGTCGCAAATTTTAATTACGCCAGGGATTGCCTTTTCTATAGTAAATTATTCAAAAAATAATTTTATACTGTCTCAAATTTTAATTACGCCAGGGATTGCCTTTTCTATTGTAAATTTTGCAAAAAATAATTTTTTTCTGTCGCAAATTTTAATTACGCCAGGGATTGCCTTTTCTATAGTAAATTTTGCAAAAATAATTGTTTAGTGTCGCAAATTTTAATTACGCCAGGGATTGCCTTTTGTATAGTAAATTTTGCAAAAATTCATTTTTTACTGTCGCAAATTTTAAATACGCCAGGGATTGCCTTTTGTATAGTACATTATTCAAAAAATAATTTTTTACTGTTGCAAATTGTAATTACGCCAGGGATTGCCTTTTCTATAGTAAATTATTCAAAAAATAATTTTTAACTGTTGCAAATTTTAATTACGCCAGGGATTGCCTTTTCTATAGTAAATTATTCAAAAATTCATTTTTTACTGTCGCAAATTTTAAATACGCCAGGGATTGCCTTTTGTATAGTACATTATTCAAAAATTCATTTTTTACTGTCGCAAATTATAATTACGCCAGGGTTTGCCTTTTCTATAGTAAATTATTCAAAAAATAATTTTTTACTGTTGCAAATTTTAATTACGCCAGGGATTGCCTTTTCTATAGTAAATTATTCAAAAAATAATTTTTTACTGTCTCAAATTTTAATTACGCCAGGGATTGCCTTTTCTATAGTAAATTATTCAAAAATTCATTTTTTACTGTCGCAAATTATAATTACGCCAGGGATTGCCTTTTCTATAGTAAATTATTCAAAAATTCATTTTTTACTGTCGCAAATTTTAAATACGCCAGGGATTGCCTTTTGTATAGTAAATTATTCAAAAATTCATTTTTTACTGTCGCAAATTATAATTACGCCTGGGATTGCCTTTTCTATAGTAAATTATTCAAAAAATAATTTTTTACTGTCGCAAATTATAATTACACCAGGGATTGCCTTTTCTATAGTAAATTATTCAAAAATTCATTTTTTACTGTCGCAAATTTTAAATACGCCAGGGATTGCCTTTTGTATAGTAAATTATTCAAAAATTCATTTTTTACTGTCGCAAATTATAATTACGCCAGGGATTGCCTTTTCTATAGTAAATTATTCAAAAAATAATTTTTTTCTGTCTCAAATTTTAATTACGCCAGGGATTGCCTTTTCTATAGTAAATTTTGCAAAAATAATTGTTTACTGTTGCAAATTTTAATTACGCCAGGGATTGCCTTTTGTATAGTAAATTATTCAAAAATAATTTTTTACTGTCGCAAATTTTAATTACGCCAGGATTGCCGTTTCTATAGTAAATTATTCAAAAATTCATTTTTTACTGTCTCAAATTATAATTACGCCAGAGATTGCCTTTTCTATAGTAAATTATTCAAAAATTCATTTTTTACTGTCTCAAATTATAATTACGCCAGGGATTGCCTTTTCTATAGTAAATTATTCAAAAAATAATTTTTTACTGTCGCAAATTTTAATTACGCCAGGGATTGCTTTTTCTATAGTAAATTATTCAAAAATTCATTTTTTACTGTCTCAAATTATAATTACGCCAGGGATTGCCTTTTCTATAGTAAATTATACAAAAAATAATTGTTTAGTGTCGCAAATTTTAATTACGCCAGGGATTGCCTTTTCTATAGTAAATTATTCAAAAAATAATTTTTTACTGTCGCAAATTATAATTACACCAGGGATTGCCTTTTCTATAGTAAATTATTCAAAAATTCATTTTTACTGTCTCAAATTATAATTACGCCAGGGATTGCCTTTTCTATAGTAAATTATTCAAAAAATAATTTTTTACTGTCGCAAATTTTAATTACGCCAGGGATTGCCTTTTCTATAGTAAATTATTCAAAAAATAATTTTATACTGTCCTCAAATTTTAATTACGCCAGGGATTGCCTTTTCTATTGTAAATTTTGCAAAAAATAATTTTTTTCTGTCGCAAATTTTAATTACGCCAGGGATTGCCTTTTGTATAGTAAATTTTGCAAAAATTCATTTTTTACTGTCGCAAATTTTAAATACGCCAGGGATTGCCTTTTGTATAGTAAATTATTCAAAAAATAATTTTTTACTGTCGCAAATTATAATTACGCCAGGGATTGCCTTTTCTATAGTAAATTATTCAAAAATTCATTTTTTACTGTCGCAAATTTTAAATACGCCAGGGATTGCCTTTTCTATAGTAAATTATTCAAAAAATAATTTATGCTGTCTCAAATTTTAATTACGCCAGGGATTGCCTTTTCTATTGTAAATTTTGCAAAAAATAATTTTTTTCTGTCGCAAATTTTAATTACGCCAGGGATTGCCTTTTCTATAGTAAATTATTCAAAAAATAATTTTTACTGTCGCAAATTATAATTACGCCAGAGATTGCCTTTTCTATAGTAAATTATTCAAAAATTCATTTTTTACTGTCTCAAATTATAATTACGCCAGGGATTGCCTTTTCTATAGTAAATTATTCAAAAAATAATTTTTAACTGTCGCAAATTTTAATTACGTCAGGGATTGCCTTTTCTATAGTAAATTATTCAAAAAATAATTTTATACTGTCTCAAATTTTAATTACGCCAGGGATTGCCTTTTCTATTGTAAATTTTGCAAAAAATAATTTTTTTCTGTTGCAAATTTTAATTACGCCAGGGATTGCCTTTTCTATAGTAAATTTTGCAAAAAATAATTGTTTAGTGTCGCAAATTTTAATTACGCCAGGGATTGCCTTTTGTATAGTAAATTTTGCAAAAATTCATTTTTTACTGTCGCAAATTTTAAATACGAAAGGGATTGCCTTTTTTATAGTAAATTATTCAAAAAATAATTTTTTACTGTTGCAAATTTTAATTACGCCAGGGATTGCCTTTTCTATAGTAAATTATTCAAAAAATAATTTTTTACTGTTGCAAATTTTAATTACGCCAGGGACTGCCTTTTCTATAGTAAATTATTCAAAAATTCATTTTTTACTGTCGCAAATTTTAAATACGCCAGGGATTGCCCTTTGTATAGTAAATTATTCAAAAATTCATTTTTTACTGTCGCAAATTATAATTACGCCAGGGATTGCCTTTTCTATAGTAAATTATTCAAAAATTCATTTTTTACTGTCGCAAATTTTAAATTCGCCAGGGATTGCCTTTTGTATAGTAAATTATTCAAAAATTCATTTTTTACTGTCGCAAATTATAATTACGCCAGGGATTGCCTTTTCTATAGTAAATTATTCAAAAAAATAATTTTTTACTGTCGCAAATTATAATTACACCAGGGATTGCCTTTTCTATAGTAAATTATTCAAAAATTCATTTTTTACTGTCGCAAATTTTAAATACGCCAGGGATTGCCTTTTGTATAGTAAATTATTCAAAAATTCATTTTTTACTGTCGCAAATTATAATTACGCCAGGGATTGCCTTTTCTATAGTAAATTATTCAAAAATAATTTTTTACTGTCTCAAATTTTAATTACGCCAGGGATTGCCTTTTCTATAGTAAATTATTCAAAAATTCATTTTTTAGTGTCGCAAATTTTAATTACGCCAGGGATTGCCTTTTCTATAGTAAATTATTCAAAAAATAATTTTTTACTGTTGCAAATTTTAATTACGCCAGGGATTGCCTTTTGTATAGTAAATTATTCAAAAAATAATTTTTTACTGTCGCAAATTATAATTACGCCAGGGATTGCCTTTTGTATAGTAAGTTATTCAAAAATAATTTTTTACTGTCGCAAATTATAATTACGCCAAGGATTGCCTTTTCTATAGTAAATTATTCAAAAAATAATTTTTTACTGTTGCAAATTTTAATTACGCCAGGGATTGCCTTTTCTATAGTAAATTATTCAAAAAATAATTTTTTACTGTCGCAAATTTTAATTACGCCAGGGATTGCCTTTTCTATAGTAAATTATTTAAAAAATAATTTTTTACTGTTGCAAATTTTAATTACGCCAGGGATTGCCTTTTCTATAGTAAATTATTCAAAAAATAATTTTTTACTGTCTCAAATTTTAATTACGCCAGGGATTGCCTTTTCTATAGTAAATTATTCAAAAATTCATTTTTTACTGTCTCAAATTTTAATTACGCCAGGGATTGCCTTTTCTATAGTAAATTATTCAAAAAATAATTGTTTAGTGTCGCAAATTTTAATTACGCCAGGGATTGCCTTTTCTATAGTAAATTATTCAAAAAATAATTTTATACTGTCCCAAATTTTAATAACGCCAGGGATTGCCTTTTGTATAGTAAATTATTCAAAAAATAATTTTTTTCTGTCTCAAATTTTAATTACGCCAGGGATTGCCTTTTCTATAGTAAATTTTGCAAAAAATAATTGTTTACTGTTGCAAATTTTAATTACGCCAGGGATTGCCTTTTCTATAGTAAATTATTCAAAAAATAATTTTTTACTGTTGCAAATTTTAATTACGCCAGGGATTGCCTTTTGTATAGTAAATTATTCAAAAAATAATTTTTTACTGTCGCAAATTATAATTACGCCAGGGATTGCCTTTTGTATAGTAAGTTATTCAAAAAATAATTTTTTACTGTCGCAAATTATAATTACGCCAAGGATTGCCTTCTCTATAGTAAATTATTGAAAAAATAATTTTTTACTGTCGCAAATTTTAATTACGCCAGGGATTGCCTTTTCTATAGTAAATTATTCAAAAATTCATTTTTTACTGTCTCAAATTATAATTACGCCAGAGATTGCCTTTTCTATATTAAATTATTCAAAAATTCATTTTTTACTGTCTCAAATTATAATTACGCCAGGGATTGCCTTTTCTATAGTAAATTATTCAAAAAATAATTTTTTACTGTCGCAAATTTTAATTACGCCAGGGATTGCCTTTTCTATAGTAAATTATTCAAAAATTCATTTTTTACTGTCTCAAATTATAATTACGCCAGGGATTGCCTTTTCTATAGTAAATTATACAAAAAATAATTGTTTAGTGTCGCAAATTTTAATTACGCCAGGGATCGCCTTTTCTATAGTAAATTATTCAAAAATTCATTTTTTACTGTCGCAAATTTTAATTACGCCAGGGATTGCCTTTTCTATAGTAAATTATACAAAAAATAATTGTTTAGTGTCGCAAATTTTAATTACGCCAGGGATTGCCTTTTCTATAGTAAATTATTCAAAAATTCATTTTTTACTGTCGCAAATTTTAATTACGCCAGGGATTGCCTTTTCTATAGTAAATTATTCAAAAAATAATTTTTTACTGTCGCAAATTTTAATTACGCCAGGGATTGCCTTTTCTATAGTAAATTATTCAAAAATTCATTTTTTAATATCGCAAATTTTAATTACGCCAGGGATTGCCTTTTCTATAGTAAATTATTCAAAAAATAATTGTTTAGTGTCGCAAATTTTAATTACGCCAGGGATTGCCTTTTCTATAGTAAATTATTCAAAAAATAATTTTTTACTGTCTCAAATTTTAATTACGCCAGGGATTGCCTTTTCTATAGTAAATTATTCAAAAATTCATTTTTTAGTGTCGCAAATTTTAATTACGCCAGGGATTGCCTTTTCTATAGTAAATTATTCAAAAAATAATTTTTTACTGTTGCAAATTTTAATTACGCCAGGGATTGCCTTTTGTATAGTAAATTATTCAAAAAATAATTTTTTACTGTCGCAAATTATAATTACGCCAGGGATTGCCTTTTGTATAGTAAATTATTCAAAAAATAAATTTTTACTGTTGCAAATTATAATTACGCCAAGGATTGCCTTTTCTATAGTAAATTATTCAAAAAATAATTTTTTACTGTTGCAAATTTTAATTACGCCAGGGATTGCCTTTTCTATAGTAAATTATTCAAAAAATAATTTTTTACTGTCGCAAATTTTAATTACGCCAGGGATTGCCTTTTCTATAGTAAATTATTTAAAAAATAATTTTTTACTGTTGCAAATTTTAATTACGCCAGGGATTGCCTTTTCTATAGTAAATTATTCAAAAATTCATTTTTTACTGTCTCAAATTTTAATTACGCCAGGGATTGCCTTTTCTATAGTAAATTATTCAAAAATTCATTTTTTACTGTCTCAAATTTTAATTACGCCAGGGATTGCCTTTTCTATAGTAAATTATTCAAAAAATAATTGTTTAGTGTCGCAAATTTTAATTACGCCAGGGGTTGCCTTTTCTACAGTAAATTATTCAAAAAATAATTTTATACTGTCTCAAATTTTAATTACGCCAGGGATTGCCTTTTGTATAGTAAATTATTCAAAAAATAATTTTTTTCTGTCTCAAATTTTAATTACGCCAAGGATTGCCTTTTCTATAGTAAATTTTGCAAAAAATAATTGTTTACTGTTGCAAATTTTAATTACGCCAGGGATTGCCTTTTGTATAGTAAATTATTCAAAAAATAATTTTTTACTGTCGCAAATTTTAATTACGCCAGGGATTGCCTTTACTATAGTAAATTATTCAAAAATTCATTTTTTACTGTCTCAAATTATAATTACGCCAGAGATTGCCTTTTCTATAGTAAATTATTCAAAAATTCATTTTTTACTGTCTCAAATTATAATAACGCCAGGGATTGCCTTTTCTATAGTAAATTATTCAAAAAATAATTTTTTACTGTCGCAAATTTTAATTACGCCAGGGATTGCCTTTTCTATGGTAAATAATTCAAAAATTCATTTTTTACTGTCTCAAATTATAATTACGCCAGGGATTGCCTTTTCTATAGTAAATTATACAAAAAATAATTGTTTAGTGTCGCAAATTTTAATTACGCCAGGGATTGCCTTTTCTATAGTAAATTATTCAAAAATTAATTTTATACTGTCTCAAATTTTAATTACGCCAGGTATTGCCTTTTCTATAGTAAATTATTCAAAAAATATTTTTTTACTGTCGCAAATTTTAATTACGCCAGGGATTGCCTTTTCTATAGTAAATTATTCAAAAATTAATTTTTTACTGTTGCAAATTTTAATTACGCCAGTGATTGCCTTTTCTATAGTAAATTATTCAAAAAATAATTGTTTAGTGTCGCAAATTTTAATTACGCCAGGGATTGCCTTTTCTATAGTAAATTTTGCAAAAAATAATTTTTTACTGTCTCAAATTTTAATTACGCCAGGGATTGCCTTTTCTATAGTAAATTATTCAAAAAATAAGTTTTTACTGTCGCAAATTATAATTACGCCAGGGATTGCCTTTTGTATAGTAAGTTATTCAAAAAATAATTTTTTACTATCGCAAATTATAATTACGCCAAGGATTGCCTTTTCTATAGTAAATTATTCAAAAAATAATTTTTTACTGCTGCAAATTTTAATTACGCCAGGGATTGCCTTTTCTATAGTAAATTATTCAAAAAATTATTTTTTACTGTCGCAAATTTTAATTACGCCAGGGATTGCCTTTTCTATAGTAAATTATTTAAAAAATAATTTTTTACTGTTGCAAATTTTAATTACGCCAGGGATTGCCTTTTCTATAGTAAATTATTCAAAAAATAATTTTTTACTGTCTCAAATTTTAATTACGCCAGCGATTGCCTTTTCTATAGTAAATTATTCAAAAATTCATTTTTTACTGTCTCAAATTTTAATTACGCCAGGGATTGCCTTTTCTATAGTAAATTATTCAAAAAATAATTGTTTAGTGTCGCAAATTTTAATTACGCCAGGGATTGCCTTTTCTATAGTAAATTATTCAAAAAATAATTTTATACTGTCCCAAATTTTAATAACTCCAGGGATTGCCTTTTGTATAGTAAATTATTCAAAAAATAATTTTTTTCTGTCTCAAATTTTAATTACGCCAGGGATTGCCTTTTCTATAGTAAATTTTGCAAAAAATAATTGTTTACTGTTGCAAATTTTAATTACGCCAGGGATTTCCTTTTCTATAGTAAATTATTCAAAAAATAATTTTTTACTGTTGCAAATTTTAATTACGCCAGGGATTGCCTTTTGTATAGTAAATTATTCAAAAAATAATTTTTTACTGTCGCAAATTATAATTACGCCAGGGATTGCCTTTTGTATAGTAAATTATTCAAAAAATAATTTTTTACTGTCGCAAATTATAATTACGCCAAGGATTGCCTTTTCTATAGTAAATTATTGAAAAAATAATTTTTTACTGTCGCAAATTTTAATTACGCCAGGGATTGCCTTTTCTATAGTAAATTATTCAAAAATTCATTTTTTACTGTCTCAAATTATAATTACGCCAGAGATTGCCTTTTCTATATTAAATTATTCAAAAATTCATTTTTTACTGTCTCAAATTATAATTACGCCAGGGATTGCCTTTTCTATAGTAAATTATTCAAAAAATAATTTTTTACTGTCGCAAATTTTAATTACGCCAGGGATTGCCTTTTCTATAGTAAATTATTCAAAAATTCATTTTTTACTGTCTCAAATTATAATTACGCCAGGGATTGCCTTTTCTATAGTAAATTATACAAAAAATAATTGTTTAGTGTCGCAAATTTTAATTACGCCAGGGATTGCCTTTTCTATAGTAAATTATTCAAAAATTCAGTTTTTACTGTCGCAAATTTTAATTACGCCAGGGATTGCCTTTTCTATAGTAAATTATACAAAAAATAATTGTTTAGTGTCGCAAATTTTAATTACGCCAGGGATTGCCTTTTCTATAGTAAATTATTCAAAAATTCATTTTTTACTGTCGCAAATTTTAATTACGCCAGGGATTGCCTTTTCTATAGTAAATTATTCAAAAAATAATTTTTTACTGTCGCAAATTTTAATTACGCCAGGGATTGCCTTTTCTATAGTAAATTATTCAAAAATTCATTTTTTAATGTCGCAAATTTTAATTACGCCAGGGATTGCCTTTTCTATAGTAAATTATTCAAAAATAATTGTTTAGTGTCGCAAATTTTAATTACGCCAGGGATTGCCTTTTCTATAGTAAATTATTCAAAAAATAATTTTTTACTGTCTCAAATTTTAATTACGCCAGGGATTGCCTTTTCTATAGTAAATTATTCAAAAATTCATTTTTTAGTGTCGCAAATTTTAATTACGCCAGGGATTGCCTTTTCTATAGTAAATTATTCAAAAAATAATTTTTTACTGTTGCAAATTTTAATTACGCCAGGGATTGCCTTTTGTATAGTAAATTATTCAAAAAATAATTTTTTACTGTCGCAAATTATAATTACGCCAGGGATTGCCTTTTGTATAGTAAATTATTCAAAAAATAATTTTTTACTGTTGCAAATTATAATTACGCCAAGGATTGCCTTTTCTATAGTAAATTATTCAAAAAATAATTTTTTACTGTTGCAAATTTTAATTACGCAAGGGATTGCCTTTTCTATAGTAAATTATTCAAAAAATAATTTTTTACTGTCGCAAATTTTAATTACGCCAGGGATTGCCTTTTCTATAGTAAATTATTTAAAAAATAATTTTTTACTGTTGCAAATTTTAATTACGCCAGGGATTGCCTTTTCTATAGTAAATTATTCAAAAATTCATTTTTTACTGTCTCAAATTTTAATTACGCCAGGGATTGCCTTTTCTATAGTAAATTATTCAAAAATTCATTTTTTACTGTCTCAAATTTTAATTACGCCAGGGATTGCCTTTTCTATAGTAAATTATTCAAAAAATAATTGTTTAGTGTCGCAAATTTTAATTACGCCAGGGGTTGCCTTTTCTACAGTAAATTATTCAAAAAATAATTTTATACTGTCTCAAATTTTAATTACGTCAGGGATTGCCTTTTGTATAGTAAATTATTCAAAAAATAATTTTTTTCTGTCTCAAATTTTAATTACGCCAAGGATTGCCTTTTCTATAGTAAATTTTGCAAAAAATAATTGTTTACTGTTGCAAATTTTAATTACGCCAGGGATTGCCTTTTGTATAGTAAATTATTCAAAAAATAATTTTTTACTGTCGCAAATTTTAATTACGCCAGGGATTGCCTTTTCTATAGTAAATTATTCAAAAATTCATTTTTTACTGTCTCAAATTATAATTACGCCAGAGATTGCCTTTTCTATAGTAAATTATTCAAAAATTCATTTTTTACTGTCTCAAATTATAATTACGCCAGGGATTGCCTTTTCTATAGTAAATTATTCAAAAAATAATTTTTTACTGTCGCAAATTTTAATTACGCCAGGGATTGCCTTTTCTATAGTAAATTATTCAAAAATTCATTTTTTACTGTCTCAAATTATAATTACGCCAGGGATTGCCTTTTCTATAGTAAATTATACAAAAAATAATTGTTTAGTGTCGCAAATTTTAATTACGCCAGGGATTGCCTTTTCTATAGTAAATTATTCAAAAATTAATTTTATACTGTCTCAAATTTTAATTACGCCAGGTATTGCCTTTTCTATAGTAAATTATTCAAAAAATATTTTTTTACTGTCGCAAATTTTAATTACGCCAGGGATTGCCTTTTCTATAGTAAATTATTCAAAAATTAATTTTTTACTGTTGCAAATTTTAATTACGCCAGTGATTGCCTTTTCTATAGTAAATTATTCAAAAAATAATTGTTTAGTGTCGCAAATTTTAATTACGCCAGGGATTGCCTTTTCTATAGTAAATTTTGCAAAAAATAATTTTTTACTGTCTCAAATTTTAATTACGCCAGGGATTGCCTTTGCTATAGTAAATTATTCAAAAAATAATTTTATAATGTCGCAAATTTTAATTACGCCAGGGATTGCCTTTTATATAGTAAATTATTCAAAAATTCATTTTTTACTGTTGCAAATTTTAATTACGCCAGGGATTGCCTTTTGTATAGTAAATTTTGCAAAAAATAATTGTTTAGTGTGGCAAATTTTAATTACGCCAGGGATTGCCTTTTCTATAGTAAATTATTCAAAAATTCATTTTTTACTGTCGCAAATTTTAATTACGCCAGGGATTGCCTTTTCTATAGTAAATTATACAAAAAATAATTGTTTGGTGTCGCAAATTTTAATTACGCCAGGGATTGCCTTTTCTATAGTAAATTATTCAAAAATTCATTTTTTACTGTCGCAAATTTTAATTACGCCAGGGATTTCCTTTTCTATAGTAAATTATTCAAAAAATAATTTTTTACTGTCGCAAATTTTAATTACGCCAGGGATTGCCTTTTCTATAGTAAATTATTCAAAAAATCATTTTTTAATGTCGCAAATTTTAATTACGCCAGGGATTGCCTTTTCTATAGTAAATTATTCAAAAAATAATTGTTTAGTGCGCAAATTTTAATTACGCCAGGGATTGCCTTTTCTATAGTAAATTATTCAAAATATAATTTTTTACTGTCTCAAATTTTAATTACGCCAGGGATTGCCTTTTCTATAGTAAATTATTCAAAAATTCATTTTTTAGTGTCGCAAATTTTAATTACGCCAGGGATTGCCTTTTCTATAGTAAATTATTCAAAAAATAATTTTTTACTGTTGCAAATTTTAATTACGCCAGGGATTGCCTTTTGTATAGTAAATTATTCAAAAAATAATTTTTTACTGTCGCAAATTATAATTACGCCAGGGATTGCCTTTTGTATAGTAAATTATTCAAAAAATAATTTTTTACTTTCGCAAATTATAATTACGCCAAGTATTGCCTTTTCTATAGTAAATTATTCAAAAAATAATTTTTTACTGTTGCAAATTTTAATTACGCCAGGGATTGCCTTTTCTATAGTAAATTATTCAAAAAATAATTTTTTACTGTCGCAAATTTTAATTACGCCAGGGATTGCCTTTTCTATAGTAAATTATTTAAAAAATAATTGTTTACTGTTGCAAATTTTAATTACGCCAGGGATTGCCTTTTGTATAGTAAATTATTCAAAAAATAATTTTTTACTGTCGCAAATTTTAATTACGCCAGGGATTGCCTTTTCTATAGTAAATTATTCAAAAATTCATTTTTTACTGTCTCAAATTATAATTACGCCAGAGATTGCCTTTTCTATAGTAAATTATTCAAAAATTCATTTTTTACTGTCTCAAATTTTAATTACGCCAGGGATTGCCTTTTCTATAGTAAATTATTCAAAAAATAATTTTTTACTGTCGCAAATTTTAATTACGCCAGGGATTGCCTTTTCTATAGTAAATTATTCAAAAATTCATTTTTTACTGTCGCAAATTTTAAATACGCCAGGGATTGCCTTTTGTATATTAAATTATTCAAAAATTCATTTTTTACTGTCGCAAATTATAATTACGCCAGGGATTGCCTTTTCTATAGTAAATTATTCAAAAAATAATTTTTTACTGTTGCAAATTTTAATTACGCCAGGGATTGCCTTTTCTATAGTAAATTATTCAAAAAATAATTTTTTACTGTTGCAAATTTTAATTACGCCAGGGATTGCCTTTTCTATAGTAAATTATTCAAAAATTCATTTTTTACTGTCGCAAATTTTAAATACGCCAGGGATTGCCTTTTGTATAGTAAATTATTCAAAAATTCATTTTTTACTGTCGCAAGTTTTAATTACGCCAGGGATTGCCTTTTCTATAGTAAATTATTCAAAAAATAATTTTTTACTGTTGCAAATTTTAATTACGCCAGGGATTGCCTTTTCTATAGTAAATTATTCAAAAAATAATTTTTTACTGTCTCAAATTTTAATTACGCCAGGGATTGCCTTTTCTATAGTAAATTATTCAAAAATTCATTTTTTACTGTCGCAAATTATAATTACGCCAGGGATTGCCTTTTCTATAGTAAATTATTCAAAAATTCATTTTTTACTGTCGCAAATTTTAAATACGCCAGGGATTGCCTTTTGTATAGTAAATTATTCAAAAATTCATTTTTTACTGTCGCAAATTATAATTACGCCAGGGATTGCCTTTTCTATAGTAAATTATTCAAAAAATAATTTTTTACTGTCGCAAATTATAATTACACCAGGGATTGCCTTTTCTATAGTAAATTATTCAAAAATTCATTTTTTACCGTCGCAAATTTTAAATACGCCAGGGATTGCCTTTTGTATAGTAAATTATTCAAACAATAATTTTTTACTGTCGCAAATTATAATTACGCCAGGGATTGCCTTTTGTATAGTAAGTTATTCAAAAAATAATTTTTTACTGTCGCAAATTATAATTACGCCAAGGATTGCCTTTTCTATAGTAAATTATTCAAAAAATAATTTTTTACTGTTGCAAATTTTAAATACGCCAGGGATTGCCTTTTCTATAGTAAATTATTCAAAAAATAATTTTTTACTGTCGCAAATTTTAATTACGCCAGGGATTGCCTTTTCTATAGTAAATTATTTAAAAAATAATTTTTTACTGTTGCAAATTTTAATTACGCCAGGGATTGCCTTTTCTATAGTAAATTATTCAAAAAATAATTTTTTACTGTCTCAAATTTTAATTACGCCAGGGATTGCCTTTTCTATAGTAAATTATTCAAAAATTCATTTTTTACTGTCTCAAATTTTAATTACGCCAGGGATTGCCTTTTCTATAGTAAATTATTCAAAAAATAATTTTTTAGTGTCGCAAATTTTAATTACGCCAGGGATTGCCTTTTCTATAGTAAATTATTCAAAAAATAATTTTATACTGTCTCAAATTTTAATTACGCCAGGGATTGCCTTTTGTATAGTAAATTATTCAAAAAAAATTTTTTTCTGTCTCAAATTTTAATTACGCCAGGGATTGCCTTTTCTATAGTAAATTTTGCAAAAAATAATTGTTTACTGTTGCAAATTTTAATTACGCCAGGGATTGCCTTTTGTATAGTAAATTATTCAAAAAATAATTTTTTACTGTCGCAAATTTTAATTACGCCAGGGATTGCCTTTTCTATAGTAAATTATTCAAAAATTCATTTTTTACTGTCTCAAATTATAATTACGCCAGAGATTGCCTTTTCTATAGTAAATTATTCAAAAATTCATTTTTTACTGTCTCAAATTATAATTACGCCAGGGATTGCCTTTTCTATAGTAAATTATTCAAAAAATAATTTTTTACTGTCGCAAATTTTAATTACGCCAGGGATTGCCTTTTCTATAGTAAATTATTCAAAAATTCATTTTTTACTGTCTCAAATTATAATTACGCCAGGGATTGCCTTTTCTATAGTAAATTATACAAAAAATAATTGTTTAGTGTCGCAAATTTTAATTACGCCAGGGATTGCCTTTTCTATAGTAAATTATTCAAAAATTCATTTTTTACTGTCGCAAATTTTAATTACGCCAGGGATTGCCTTTTCTATAGTAAATTATACAAAAAATAATTGTTTAGTGTCGCAAATTTTAATTACGCCAGGGATTGCCTTTTCTATAGTATATTATTCAAAAATTCATTTTTTACTGTCGCAAATTTTAATTACGCCAGGGATTGCCTTTTCTATAGTAAATTATTCAAAAAATAATTTTTTACTGTCGCAAATTTTAACTACGCCAGGGATTGCCTTTTCTATAGTAAATTATTCAAAAATTCATTTTTTAATGTCGCAAATTTTAATTACGCCAGGGATTGCCTTTTCTATAGTAAATTATTCAAAAAATAATTGTTTAGTGCGCAAATTTTAATTACGCCAGGGATTGCCTCTTCTATAGTAAATTATTCAAAAAATAATTTTTTACTGTCTCAAATTTTAATTACGCCAGGGATTGCCTTTTCTATAGTAAATTATTCAAAAAATAATTTTTTACTGTCGCAAATTATAATTACGCCAAGGATTGCCTTTTCTATAGTAAATTATTCAAAAAATAATTTTTTACTGTTGCAAATTTTAATTACGCCAGGGATTGCCTTTTCTATAGTAAATTATTCAAAAAATAATTTTTTACTGTCGCAAATTTTAATTACGCCAGGGATTGCCTTTTCTATAGTAAATTATTTAAAAAATAATTTTTTACTGTTGCAAATTTTAATTACGCCAGGGATTGCCTTTTCTATAGTAAATTATTCAAAAAATAATTTTTTACTGTCTCAAATTTTAATTACGCCAGGGATTGCCTTTTCTATAGTAAATTATTCAAAAATTCATTTTTTACTGTCTCAAATTTTAATTACGCCAGGGATTGCCTTTTCTATAGTAAATTATTCAAAAAATAATTTTTTACTGTCGCAAATTTTAATTACGCCAGGGATTGCCTTTTCTATAGTAAATTATTCAAAAATTCATTTTTTACTGTCTCAAATTATAATTACGCCAGAGATTGCCTTTTCTATAGTAAATTATTCAAAAATTCATTTTTTACTGTCTCAAATTATAATTACGCCAGGGATTGCCTTTTCTATAGGAAATTATTCAAAAAATAATTTTTTACTGTCGCAAATTTTAATTACGCCAGGGATTGCCTTTTCTATAGTAAATTATTCAAAAATTCATTTTTTACTGTCTCAAATTATAATTACGCCAGGGATTGCCTTTTCTATAGTAAATTATACAAAAAATAATTGTTTAGTGTCGCAAATTTTAATTACGCCAGGGATTGCCTTTTGTATAGTAAATTATTCAAAAAATAATTTTTTACTGTCGCAAATTATAATTACGCCAGGGATTGCCTTTTGTATAGTAAATTATTCAAAAAATAATTTTTTACTTTCGCAAATTATAATTACGCCAAGGATTGCCTTTTCTATAATAAATTATTCAAAAAATAATTTTTTACTGTTGCAAATTTTAATTACGCCAGGGATTGCCTTTTCTATAGTAAATTATTCAAAAAATAATTTTTTACTGTCGCAAATTTTAATTACGCCAGGGATTGCCTTTTCTATAGTAAATTATTTAAAAAATAATTTTTTACTGTTGCAAATTTTAATTACGCCAGGGATTGCCTTTTCTATAGTAAATTATTCAAAAAATAATTTTTTACTGTCTCAAATTTTAATTACGCCAGGGATTGCCTTTTCTATAGTAAATTATTCAAAAACTCATTTTTTACTGTCTCAAATTTTAATTACGCCAGGGATTGCCTTTTCTATAGTAAATTATTCAAAAAATAATTGTTTAGTGTCGCAAATTTTAATTACGCCAGGGATTGCCTTTTCTATAGTAAATTATTCAAAAACTCATTTTTTACTGTCTCAAATTTTAATTACGCCAGGGATTGCCTTTTCTATAGTAAATTATTCAAAAAATAATTGTTTAGTGTCGCAAATTTTAATTACGCCAGGGATTGCCTTTTCTATAGTAAATTATTCAAAAAATAATTTTATACTGTCTCAAATTTTAATTACGCCAGGGATTGCCTTTTGTATAGTAAATTATTCAAAAAATAAATTTTTTCTGTCTCAAATTTTAATTACGCCAGGGATTGCCTTTTCTATAGTAAATTTTGCAAAAAATAATTGTTTACTGTTGCAAATTTTAATTACGCCAGGGATTGCCTTTTGTATAGTAAATTATTCAAAAAATAATTTTTTACTGTCGCAAATTTTAATTACGCCAGGGATTGCCTTTTCTATAGTAAATTATTCAAAAATTCATTTTTTTTGTCTCAAATTATAATTACGCCAGAGATTGCCTTTTCTATAGTAAATTATTCAAAAATTCATTTTTTACTGTCTCAAATTTTAATTACGCCAGGGATTGCCTTTTCTATAGTAAATTATTCAAAAAATAATTTTTTACTGTCGCAAATTTTAATTACGCCAGGGATTGCCTTTTCTATAGTAAATTATTCAAAAATTCATTTTTTACTGTCGCAAATTTTAAATACGCCAGGGATTGCCTTTTGTATATTAAATTATTCAAAAATTCATTTTTTACTGTCGCAAATTATAATTACGCCAGGGATTGCCTTTTCTATAGTAAATTATTCAAAAAATAATTTTTTACTGTTGCAAATTTTAATTACGCCAGGGATTGCCTTTTCTATAGTAAATTATTCAAAAAATAATTTTTTACTGTTGCAAATTTTAACTACGCCAGGGATTGCCTTTTCTATAGTAAATTATTCAAAAATTCATTTTTTATTGTCGCAAATTTTAAATACGCCAGGGATTGCCTTTTGTATAGTAAATTATTCAAAAATTCATTTTTTACTGTCGCAAATTATAATTACGCCAGGGATTGCCTTTTCTATAGTAAATTATTCAAAAAATAATTTTTTACTGTTGCAAATTTTAATTACGCCAGGGATTGCCTTTTCTATAGTAAATTATTCAAAAAATAATTTTTTACTGTCTCAAATTTTAATTACGCCAGGGATTGCCTTTTCTATAGTAAATTATTCAAAAATTCATTTTTTACTGTCGCAAATTATAATTACGTCAGGGATTGCCTTTTCTATAGTAAATTATTCAAAAATTCATTTTTTACTGTCGCAAATTTTAAATACGCCAGGGATTGCCTTTTGTATAGTAAATTATTCAAAAATTCATTTTTTACTGTCGCAAATTATAATTACGCCAGGGATTGCCTTTTCTATAGTAAATTATTCAAAAAATAATTTTTTACTGTCGCAAATTATAATTACACCACGGATTGCCTTTTCTATAGTAAATTATTCAAAAATTCATTTTTTACTGTCGCAAATTTTAAATACGCCAGGGATTGCCTTTTGTATAGTAAATTATTCAAAAAATAATTTTTTACTGTCGCAAATTATAATTACGCCAGGGATTGCCTTTTGTATAGTAAGTTATTCAAAAAATAATTTTTTACTGTCGCAAATTATAATTACGCCAAGGATTGCCTTTTCTATAGTAAATTATTCAAAAAATAATTTTTTACTGTTGCAAATTTTAAATACGCCAGGGATTGCCTTTTCTATAGTAAATTATTCAAAAAATAATTTTTTACTGTCGCAAATTTTAATTACGCCAGGGATTGCCTTTTCTATAGTAAATTATTTAAAAAATAATTTTTTACTGTTGCAAATTTTAATTACGCCAGGGATTGCCTTTTCTATAGTAAATTATTCAAAAAATAATTTTTTACTGTCTCAAATTTTAATTACGCCAGGGATTGCCTTTTCTATAGTAAATTATTCAAAAATTCATTTTTTACTGTCTCAAATTTTAATTACGCCAGGGATTGCCTTTTCTATAGTAAATTATTCAAAAAATAATTTTTTAGTGTCGCAAATTTTAATTACGCCAGGGATTGCCTTTTCTATAGTAAATTATTCAAAAAATAATTTTATACTGTCTCAAATTTTAATTACGCCAGGGATTGCCTTTTGTATAGTAAATTATTCAAAAAATAATTTTTTTCTGTCTCAAATTTTAATTACGCCAGGGATTGCCTTTTCTATAGTAAATTTTGCAAAAAATAATTGTTTACTGTTGCAAATTTTAATTACGCCAGGGATTGCCTTTTGTATAGTAAATTATTCAAAAAATAATTTTTTACTGTCGCAAATTTTAATTACGCCAGGGATTGCCTTTTCTATAGTAAATTATTCAAAAATTCATTTTTTACTGTCTCAAATTATAATTACGCCAGAGATTGCCTTTTCTATAGTAAATTATTCAAAAATTCATTTTTTACTGTCTCAAATTATAATTACGCCAGGGATTGCCTTTTCTATAGTAAATTATTCAAAAAATAATTTTTTACTGTCGCAAATTTTAATTACGCCAGGGATTGCCTTTTCTATAGTAAATTATTCAAAAATTCATTTTTTACTGTCTCAAATTATAATTACGCCAGAGATTGCCTTTTCTATAGAAAATTATTCAAAAATTCATTTTTTACTGTCTCAAATTATAATTACGCCAGGGATTGCCTTTTCTATAGGAAATTATTCAAAAAATAATTTTTTACTGTCGCAAATTTTAATTACGCCAGGGATTGCCTTTTCTATAGTAAATTATTCAAAAATTCATTTTTTACTGTCTCAAATTATAATTACGCCAGGGATTGCCTTTTCTATAGTAAATTATACAAAAAATAATTGTTTAGTGTCGCAAATTTTAATTACGCCAGGGATTGCCTTTTGTATAGTAAATTATTCAAAAAATAATTTTTTACTGTCGCAAATTATAATTACGCCAGGGATTGCCTTTTGTATAGTAAATTATTCAAAAAATAATTTTTTACTTTCGCAAATTATAATTACGCCAAGGATTGCCTTTTCTATAGTAAATTATTCAAAAAATAATTTTTTACTGTTGCAAATTTTAATTACGCCAGGGATTGCCTTTTCTATAGTAAATTATTCAAAAAATAATTTTTTACTGTCGCAAATTTTAATTACGCCAGGGATTGCCTTTTCTATAGTAAATTATTTAAAAAATAATTTTTTACTGTTGCAAATTTTAATTACGCCAGGGATTGCCTTTTCTATAGTAAATTATTCAAAAAATAATTTTTTACTGTCTCAAATTTTAATTACGCCAGGGATTGCCTTTTCTATAGTAAATTATTCAAAAACTCATTTTTTACTGTCTCAAATTTTAATTACGCCAGGGATTGCCTTTTGTATAGTAAATTATTCAAAAAATAATTTTTTACTGTCGCAAATTATAATTACGCCAGGGATTGCCTTTTGTATAGTAAATTATTCAAAAAATAATTTTTTACTTTCGCAAATTATAATTACGCCAAGGATTGCCTTTTCTATAGTAAATTATTCAAAAAATAATTTTTTACTGTTGCAAATTTTAATTACGCCAGGGATTGCCTTTTCTATAGTAAATTATTCAAAAAATAATTTTTTACTGTCGCAAATTTTAATTACGCCAGGGATTGCCTTTTCTATAGTAAATTATTTAAAAAATAATTTTTTACTGTTGCAAATTTTAAATACGCCAGGGATTGCCTTTTCTATAGTAAATTATTCAAAAAATAATTTTTTACTGTCTCAAATTTTAATTACGCCAGGGATTGCCTTTTCTATAGTAAATTATTCAAAAACTCATTTTTTACTGTCTCAAATTTTAATTACGCCAGGGATTGCCTTTTCTATAGTAAATTATTCAAAAAATAATTGTTTAGTGTCGCAAATTTTAATTACGCCAGGGATTGCCTTTTCTATAGTAAATTATTCAAAAACTCGTTTTTTACTGTCTCAAATTTTAATTACGCCAGGGATTGCCTTTTCTATAGTAAATTATTCAAAAAATAATTGTTTAGTGTCGCAAATTTTAATTACGCCAGGGATTGCCTTTTCTATAGTAAATTATTCAAAAAATAATTTTATACTGTCTCAAATTTTAATTACGCCAGGGATTGCCTTTTGTATAGTAAATTATTCAAAAAATAAATTTTTTCTGTCTCAAATTTTAATTACGCCAGGGATTGCCTTTTCTATAGTAAATTTTGCAAAAAATAATTGTTTACTGTTGCAAATTTTAATTACGCCAGGGATTGCCTTTTGTATAGTAAATTATTCAAAAAATAATTTTTTACTGTCGCAAATTTTAATTACGCCAGGGATTGCCTTTTCTATAGTAAATTATTCAAAAATTCATTTTTTTTTGTCTCAAATTATAATTACGCCAGAGATTGCCTTTTCTATAGTAAATTATTCAAAAATTCATTTTTTACTGTCTCAAATTTTAATTACGCCAGGGATTGCCTTTTCTATAGTAAATTATTCAAAAAATAATTTTTTACTGTCGCAAATTTTAATTACGCCAGGGATTGCCTTTTCTATAGTAAATTATTCAAAAATTCATTTTTTACTGTCGCAAATTTTAAATACGCCAGGGATTGCCTTTTGTATATTAAATTATTCAAAAATTCATTTTTTACTGTCGCAAATTTTAATTACGCCAGGGATTGCCTTTTCTATAGTAAATTATTCAAAAAATAATTTTTTACTGTCGCAAATTTTAATTACGCCAGGGATTGCCTTTTCTATAGTAAATTATTTAAAAAATAATTTTTTACTGTTGCAAATTTTAATTACGCCAGGGATTGCCTTTTCTATAGTAAATTATTCAAAAAATAATTTTTTACTGTCTCAAATTTTAATTACGCCAGGGATTGCCTTTTCTATAGTAAATTATTCAAAAACTCATTTTTTACTGTCTCAAATTTTAATTACGCCAGGGATTGCCTTTTGTATAGTAAATTATTCAAAAAATAATTTTTTACTGTCGCAAATTATAATTACGCCAGGGATTGCCTTTTGTATAGTAAATTATTCAAAAAATAATTTTTTACTTTCGCAAATTATAATTACGCCAAGGATTGCCTTTTCTATAGTAAATTATTCAAAAAATAATTTTTTACTGTTGCAAATTTTAATTACGCCAGGGATTGCCTTTTCTATAGTAAATTATTCAAAAAATAATTTTTTACTGTCGCAAATTTTAATTACGCCAGGGATTGCCTTTTCTATAGTAAATTATTTAAAAAATAATTTTTTACTGTTGCAAATTTTAAATACGCCAGGGATTGCCTTTTCTATAGTAAATTATTCAAAAAATAATTTTTTACTGTCTCAAATTTTAATTACGCCAGGGATTGCCTTTTCTATAGTAAATTATTCAAAAACTCATTTTTTACTGTCTCAAATTTTAATTACGCCAGGGATTGCCTTTTCTATAGTAAATTATTCAAAAAATAATTGTTTAGTGTCGCAAATTTTAATTACGCCAGGGATTGCCTTTTCTATAGTAAATTATTCAAAAACTCATTTTTTACTGTCTCAAATTTTAATTACGCCAGGGATTGCCTTTTCTATAGTAAATTATTCAAAAAATAATTGTTTAGTGTCGCAAATTTTAATTACGCCAGGGATTGCCTTTTCTATAGTAAATTATTCAAAAAATAATTTTATACTGTCTCAAATTTTAATTACGCCAGGGATTGCCTTTTGTATAGTAAATTATTCAAAAAATAAATTTTTTCTGTCTCAAATTTTAATTACGCCAGGGATTGCCTTTTCTATAGTAAATTTTGCAAAAAATAATTGTTTACTGTTGCAAATTTTAATTACGCCAGGGATTGCCTTTTGTATAGTAAATTATTCAAAAAATAATTTTTTACTGTCGGAAATTTTTAATTACGCCAGGGATTGCCTTTTCTATAGTAAATTATTCAAAAATTCATTTTTTTTTGTCTCAAATTATAATTACGCCAGAGATTGCCTTTTCTATAGTAAATTATTCAAAAATTCATTTTTTACTGTCTCAAATTTTAATTACGCCAGGGATTGCCTTTTCTATAGTAAATTATTCAAAAAATAATTTTTTACTGTCGCAAATTTTAATTACGCCAGGGATTGCCTTTTCTATAGTAAATTATTCAAAAATTCATTTTTTACTGTCGCAAATTTTAAATACGCCAGGGATTGCCTTTTGTATATTAAATTATTCAAAAATTCATTTTTTACTGTCGCAAATTATAATTACGCCAGGGATTGCCTTTTCTATAGTAAATTATTCAAAAAATAATTTTTTACTGTTGCAAATTTTAATTACGCCAGGGATTGCCTTTTCTATAGTAAATTATTCAAAAAATAATTTTTTACTGTTGCAAATTTTAACTACGCCAGGGATTGCCTTTTCTATAGTAAATTATTCAAAAATTCATTTTTTATTGTCGCAAATTTTAAATACGCCAGGGATTGCCTTTTGTATAGTAAATTATTCAAAAATTCATTTTTTACTGTCGCAAATTATAATTACGCCAGGGATTGCCTTTTCTATAGTAAATTATTCAAAAAATAATTTTTTACTGTTGCAAATTTTAATTACGCCAGGGATTGCCTTTTCTATAGTAAATTATTCAAAAAATAATTTTTTACTGTCTCAAATTTTAATTACGCCAGGGATTGCCTTTTCTATAGTAAATTATTCAAAAATTCATTTTTTACTGTCGCAAATTATAATTACGCCAGGGATTGCCTTTTCTATAGTAAATTATTCAAAAATTCATTTTTTACTGTCGCAAATTTTAAATACGCCAGGGATTGCCTTTTGTATAGTAAATTATTCAAAAATTCATTTTTTACTGTCGCAAATTATAATTACGCCAGGGATTGCCTTTTCTATAGTAAATTATTCAAAAAATAATTTTTTACTGTCGCAAATTATAATTACACCACGGATTGCCTTTTCTATAGTAAATTATTCAAAAATTCATTTTTTACTGTCGCAAATTTTAAATACGCCAGGGATTGCCTTTTGTATAGTAAATTATTCAAAAAATAATTTTTTACTGTCGCAAATTATAATTACGCCAGGGATTGCCTTTTGTATAGTAAGTTATTCAAAAAATAATTTTTTACTGTCGCAAATTATAATTACGCCAAGGATTGCCTTTTCTATAGTAAATTATTCAAAAAATAATATTTTACTGTTGCAAATTTTAAATACGCCAGGGATTGCCTTTTCTATAGTAAATTATTCAAAAAATAATTTTTTACTGTCGCAAATTTTAATTACGCCAGGGATTGCCTTTTCTATAGTAAATTATTTAAAAAATAATTTTTTACTGTTGCAAATTTTAATTACGCCAGGGATTGCCTTTTCTATAGTAAATTATTCAAAAAATAATTTTTTACTGTCTCAAATTTTAATTACGCCAGGGATTGCCTTTTCTATAGTAAATTATTCAAAAATTCATTTTTTACTGTCTCAAATTTTAATTACGCCAGGGATTGCCTTTTCTATAGTAAATTATTCAAAAAATAATTTTTTAGTGTCGCAAATTTTAATTACGCCAGGGATTGCCTTTTCTATAGTAAATTATTCAAAAAATAATTTTATACTGTCTCAAATTTTAATTACGCCAGGGATTGCCTTTTGTATAGTAAATTATTCAAAAAATAATTTTTTTCTGTCTCAAATTTTAATTACGCCAGGGATTGCCTTTTCTATAGTAAATTTTGCAAAAAATAATTGTTTACTGTTGCAAATTTTAATTACGCCAGGGATTGCCTTTTGTATAGTAAATTATTCAAAAAATAATTTTTTACTGTCGCAAATTTTAATTACGCCAGGGATTGCCTTTTCTATAGTAAATTATTCAAAAATTCATTTTTTACTGTCTCAAATTATAATTACGCCAGAGATTGCCTTTTCTATAGTAAATTATTCAAAAATTCATTTTTTACTGTCTCAAATTATAATTACGCCAGGGATTGCCTTTTCTATAGTAAATTATTCAAAAAATAATTTTTTACTGTCGCAAATTTTAATTACGCCAGGGATTGCCTTTTCTATAGTAAATTATTCAAAAATTCATTTTTTACTGTCTCAAATTATAATTACGCCAGGGATTGCCTTTTCTATAGTAAATTATACAAAAAATAATTGTTTAGTGTCGCAAATTTTAATTACGCCAGGGATTGCCTTTTCTATAGTAAATTATTCAAAAATTCATTTTTTACTGTCGCAAATTTTAATTACGCCAGGGATTGCCTTTTCTATAGTAAATTATACAAAAAATAATTGTTTAGTGTCGCAAATTTTAATTACGCCAGGGATTGCCTTTTCTATAGTATATTATTCAAAAATTCATTTTTTACTGTCGCAAATTTTAATTACGCCAGGGATTGCCTTTTCTATAGTAAATTATTCAAAAAATAATTTTTTACTGTCGCAAATTTTAATTACGCCAGGGATTGCCTTTTCTATAGTAAATTATTCAAAAATTCATTTTTTAATGTCGCAAATTTTAATTACGCCAGGGATTGCCTTTTCTATAGTAAATTATTCAAAAAATAATTGTTTAGTGCGCAAATTTTAATTACGCCAGGGATTGCCTTTTCTATAGTAAATTATTCAAAAAATAATTTTTTACTGTCTCAAATTTTAATTACGCCAGGGATTGCCTTTTCTATAGTAAATTATTCAAAAATTCATTTTTTAGTGTCGCAAATTTTAATTACGCCAGGGATTGCCTTTTCTATAGTAAATTATTCAAAAAATAATTTTTTACTGTTGCAAATTTTAATTACGCCAGGGATTGCCTTTTGTATAGTAAATTATTCAAAAAATAATTTTTTACTGTCGCAAATTATAATTACGCCAGGGATTGCCTTTTGTATAGTAAATTATTCAAAAAATAATTTTTTACTGTCGCAAATTATAATTACGCCAAGGATTGCCTTTTCTATAGTAAATTATTCAAAAAATAATTTTTTACTGTTGCAAATTTTAATTACGCCAGGGATTGCCTTTTCTATAGTAAATTATTCAAAAAATAATTTTTTACTGTCGCAAATTTTAATTACGCCAGGGATTGCCTTTTCTATAGTAAATTATTTAAAAAATAATTTTTTACTGTTGCAAATTTTAATTACGCCAGGGAATGCCTTTTCTATAGTAAATTATTCAAAAAATAATTTTTTACTGTCTCAAATTTTAATTACGCCAGGGATTGCCTTTTCTATAGTAAATTATTCAAAAATTCATTTTTTACTGTCTCAAATTTTAATTACGCCAGGGATTGCCTTTTCTATAGTAAATTATTCAAAAAATAATTTTTTACTGTCGCAAATTTTAATTACGCCAGGGATTGCCTTTTCTATAGTAAATTATTCAAAAATTCATTTTTTACTGTCTCAAATTATAATTACGCCAGAGATTGCCTTTTCTATAGTAAATTATTCAAAAATTCATTTTTTACTGTCTCAAATTATAATTACGCCAGGGATTGCCTTTTCTATAGGAAATTATTCAAAAAATAATTTTTTACTGTCGCAAATTTTAATTACGCCAGGGATTGCCTTTTCTATAGTAAATTATTCAAAAATTCATTTTTTACTGTCTCAAATTATAATTACGCCAGGGATTGCCTTTTCTATAGTAAATTATACAAAAAATAATTGTTTAGTGTCGCAAATTTTAATTACGCCAGGGATTGCCTTTTCTATAGTAAATTATTCAAAAATTCATTTTTTACTGTCGCAAATTTTAATTACGCCAGGGATTGCCTTTTCTATAGTAAATTATTCAAAAAATAATTTTTTACTGTCGCAAATTTTAATTACGCCAGGGATTGCCTTTTCTATAGTAAATTATTCAAAAATTCATTTTTTAATGTCGCAAATTTTAATTACGCCAGGGATTGCCTTTTCTATAGTAAATTATTCAAAAAATATTTGTTTAGTGCTCAAATTTTAATTACGCCAGGGATTGCCTTTTCTATAGTAAATTTTGCAAAAAATAATTTTTTACTGTCTCAAATTTTAATTACGCCAGGGATTGCCTTTTCTATAGTAAATTATTCAAAAAATAATTTTTTACTGTTGCAAATTTTAATTACGCCAGGGTTTGCCATTTCTATAGTAAATTATTCAAAAATTAATTTTATACTGTCTCAAATTTTAATTACGCCAGGTATTGCCTTTTCTATAGTAAATTATTCAAAAAATATTTTTTTACTGTCGCAAGTTTTAATTACGCCAGGGATTGCCTTTTCTATAGTAAATTATTCAAAAATTAATTTTTTACTGTTGCAAATTTTAATTACGCCAGGGATTGCCTTTTCTATAGTAAATTATTCAAAAAATAATTGTTTAGTGTCGCAAATTTTAATTACGCCAGGGATTGCCTTTTCTATAGTAAATTTTGCAAAAAATAATTTTTTACTGTCTCAAATTTTAATTACGCCAGGGATTGCCTTTTCTATAGTAAATTATTCAAAAAATATTTTTATAATGTCGCAAATTTTAATTACGCCAGGGATTGCCTTTTATATAGTAAATTATTCAAAAATTCATTTTTTACTGTTGCAAATTTTAATTACGCCAGGGATTGCCTTTTGTATAGTAAATTTTGCAAAAAATAATTGTTTAGTGTCGCAAATTTTAATTACGCCAGGGATTGCCTTTTCTATAGTAAATTATTCAAAAATTCATTTTTTACTGTCGCAAATTTTAATTACGCCAGGGATTGCCTTTTCTATAGTAAATTATACAAAAAATAATTGTTTAGTGTCGCAAATTTTAATTACGCCAGGGATTGCCTTTTCTATAGTAAATTATTCAAAAATTCGTTTTTTACTGTCGCAAATTTTAATTACGCCAGGGATTGCCTTTTCTATAGTAAATTATTCAAAAAATAATTTTTTACTGTCGCAAATTTTAATTACGCCAGGGATTGCCTTTTCTATAGTAAATTATTCAAAAATTCATTTTTTAATGTCGCAAATTTTAATTACGCCAGGGATTGCCTTTTCTATAGTAAATTATTCAAAAAATAATTGTTTAGTGCGCAAATTTTAATTACGCCAGGGATTGCCTTTTCTATAGTAAATTATTCAAAAAATAATTTTTTACTGTCTCAAATTTTAATTACGCCAGGGAGTGCCTTTTCTATAGTAAATTATTCAAAAATTCATTTTTTAGTGTCGCAAATTTTAATTACGCCAGGGATTGCCTTTTCTATAGTAAATTATTCAAAAATTCATTTTTTACTGTCTCAAATTTTAATTACGCCAGGGATTGCCTTTTCTATAGTAAATTATTCAAAAAATAATTGTTTTGGTGTCGCAAATTTTAATTACGCCAGGGATTGACTTTTCTATAGTAAATTATTCAAAAAATAATTTATACTGTCTCAAATTTTAATTACGCCAGGGATTGCCTTTTGTATAGTAAATTATTCAAAAAATAATTTTTTTCTGTCTCAAATTTTAATTACGCCAGGGATTGCCTTTTCTATAGTAAATTTTGCAAAAAATAATTGTTTACTGTTGCAAATTTTAATTACGCCAGGGATTGCCTTTTGTATAGTAAATTATTCAAAAAATAATTTTTTACTGTCGCAAATTTTAATTACGCCAGGGATTGCCGTTTCTATAGTAAATTATTCAAAAATTCATTTTTTACTGTCTCAAATTATAATTACGCCAGAGATTGCCTTTTCTATAGTAAATTTTTCAAAAATTCATTTTTTACTGTCTCAAATTATAATTACGCCAGGGATTGCCTTTTCTATAGTAAATTATTCAAAAAATAATTTTTTACTGTCGCAAATTTTAATTACGCCAGGGATTGCCTTTTCTATAGTAAATTATTCAAAAATTCATTTTTTACTGTCTCAAATTATAATTACGCCAGGGATTGCCTTTTCTATAGTAAATTATACAAAAAATAATTGTTTAGTGTCGCAAATTTTAATTACGCCAGGGATTGCCTTTTCTATAGTAAATTATTCAAAAATTCATTTTTTACTGTCGCAAATTTTAATTACGCCAGGGATTGCCTTTTCTATAGTAAATTATTCAAAAAATAATTTTTTACTGTCGCAAATTTTAATTACGCCAGGGATTGCCTTTTCTATAGTAAATTATTCAAAACATATTTTTTTACTGTCGCAAATTTTAATTACGCCAGGGATTGCCTTTTCTATAGTAAATTATTCAAAAATTAATTTTTTACTGTTGCAAATTTTAATTACGCCAGGGATTGCCTTTTCTATAGTAAATTATTCAAAAAATAATTGTTTAGTGTCGCAAATTTTAATTACGCCAGGGATTGCCTTTTCTATAGTAAATTTTGCAAAAAATAATTGTTTAGTGTCGCAAATTTTAATTACGCCAGGGATTGCCTTTTGTATAGTAAAATTATTCAAAAAATAATTGTTTAGTGCCGCCAATTTTAATTACGCCAGGGATTGCCTTTTCTATAGTAAATTATTCAAAAATTCATTTTTTACTGTCTCAAATTATAATTACGCCAGGGATTGCCTTTTCTATAGTAAATTATTCAAAAATTCATTTTTTATTGTCGCAAATTTTAATTACGCCAGGGATTGCCTTTTCTATAGTAAAATATTCAAAAATTCATTTTTTAATGTCTCAAATTTTAATTACGCCAGGGATTGCCTTTTGTATAGTAAATTTTGCAAAAAATAATTGTTTAGTGTCGCAAATTTTAATTACGCCAGGGATTGCCTTTTCTCTAGTAAATTATTCAAAAAATAATTGTTTAGTGTCGCAAATTTTAATTACGCCAGGGATTGCCTGTTCTATAGTAAATTTTTCAAAAATTCATTTTTTACTGTCTCAAATTATAATTACGCCAGGGATTGCCTTTTCTATAGTAAATTTTGCAAAAAATAATTGTTTACTGTTGCAAATTTTAATTACGCCAGGGATTGCCTTTTGTATAGTAAATTATTCAAAAAATAATTTTTTACTGTCGCAAATTTTAATTACGCCAGGGATTGCCGTTTCTATAGTAAATTATTCAAAAATTCATTTTTTACTGTCTCAAATTATAATTACGCCAGAGATTGCCTTTTCTATAGTAATTATTCAAAAATTCATTTTTTACTGTCTCAAATTTTAATTACGCCAGGGATTGCCTTTTCTATAGTAAATTATTCAAAAAATAATAGTTTGGTGTCGCAAATTTTAATTACGCCAGGGATTGACTTTTCTATAGTAAATTATTCAAAAAATAATTTTATACTGTCTCAAATTTTAATTACGCCAGGGATTGCCTTTTGTATAGTAAATTATTCAAAAAATAATTTTTTTCTGTCTCAAATTTTAATTACGCCAGGGATTGCCTTTTCTATAGTAAATTTTGCAAAAAATAATTGTTTACTGTTGCAAATTTTAATTACGCCAGGGATTGCCTTTTGTATAGTAAATTATTCAAAAAATAATTTTTTACTGTCGCAAATTTTAATTACGCCAGGGATTGCCGTTTCTATAGTAAATTATTCAAAAATTCATTTTTTACTGTCTCAAATTATAATTACGCCAGAGATTGCCTTTTCTATAGTAAATTTTTCAAAAATTCATTTTTTACTGTCTCAAATTATAATTACGCCAGGGATTGCCTTTCTATAGTAAATTATTCAAAAAATAATTTTTTACTGTCGCAAATTTTAATTACGCCAGGGATTGCCTTTTCTATAGTAAATTATTCAAAAATTCATTTTTTACTGTCTCAAATTATAATTACGCCAGGGATTGCCTTTTCTATAGCAAATTATACAAAAAATAATTGTTTAGTGTCGCAAATTTTAATTACGCCAGGGATTGCCTTTTCTATAGTAAATTATTCAAAAATTCATTTTTTACTGTCGCAAATTTTAATTACGCCAGGGATTGCCTTTTCTATAGTAAATTATTCAAAAAATAATTTTTTACTGTCGCAAATTTTAATTACGCCAGGGATTGCCTTTTATATAGTAAATTATTCAAAAATTCATTTTTTACTGTTGCAAATTTTAATTACGCCAGGGATTGCCTTTTGTATAGTAAATTTTGCAAAAAATAATTGTTTAGTGTCGCAAATTTTAATTACGCCAGGGATTGCCTTTTCTATAGTAAATTATTCAAAAATTCATTTTTTTTCTGTCTCAAATTTTAATTACGCCTGGGATTGCCTTTTCTATAGTAAAGTATTCAAAAATTCATTTTTTACTGTCTCAAATTTTAATTACGCCAGGGATTGCCTTTTCTATAGTAAATTTTGCAAAAAATAATTGTTTAGTGTCGCAAATTTTAATTACGCCAGGGATTGCCTTTTGTATAGTAAATTATTCAAAAAATAATTGTTTAGTGCCGCCAATTTTAATTACGCCAGGGATTGCCTTTTCTATAGTAAATTATTCAAAAATTCATTTTTTACTGTCTCAAATTATAATTACGCCAGGGATTGCCTTTTTCTATAGTAAATTATTCAAAAATTCATTTTTTACTGTCGCAAATTTTAATTACGCCAGGGATTGCCTTTTCTATAGTAAAATATTCAAAAATTCATTTTTTAATGTCTCAAATTTTAATTACGCCAGGGATTGCCTTTTGTATAGTAAATTTTGCAAAAAATAATTGTTTAGTGTCGCAAATTTTAATTACGCCAGGGATTGCCTTTTCTCTAGTAAATTATTCAAAAAATAATTGTTTAGTGTCGCAAATTTTAATTACGCCAGGGATTGCCTGTTCTATAGTAAATTATTCAAAAAATAATTTTTTTGCAAATTTTAATTACGCCAGGGATTGCCTTTTCTATAGTAAATTATTCAAAAAATAATTTTATACTGTTGCAAATTTTAATTACGCCAGGGATTGCCTTTTCTATAGTAAATTTTGCAAAAAATAATTTTTTTCTGTCGCAAGTTTTAATTACGCCAGGGATTGCCTTTTCTATAGTAAATTTTGCAAAAAATTATTGTTTAGTGTAGCAAATTTTAATTACGCCAGGGATTGCCTTTTCTATAGTAAATTATTCAAAAATTCATTTTTTACTGTCTCAAATTTTAATTACGCCAGGGATTGCCTTTTCTATAGTAAATTTTGCAAAAAATAATTTTTTACTGTTGCAAATTATAATTACGCCAGGGATTGCCTTTTCTATAGTAAATTATTCAAAAAATAATTTTTTACTGTCGCAAATTTTAATTACGCCAGGGATTGCCTTTTCTATAGTAAATTATTCAAAAAATAATTTTTTACTGTTGCAAATTTTAATTACGCCAGGTATTGCCTTTTCTATAGTAAATTTTGCAAAAAATAATTGTTTAGTGTCGCAAATATTAATTACGCCAGGGATTGCCTTTTGTATAGTAAATTATTCAAAAAATAATTGTTTAGTGTCGCAAATTTTAATTACGCCAGGGATTGCCATTTCTATAGTAAATTATTCAAAAATTCATTTTTTACTGTTGCAAATTTTAAATACGCCAGGGATTGCCTTTTCTATAGTAAATTATTCAAAAAATAATTTTTTACTGTCGCAAATTATAATTACGCCAGGGATTGCCTTTTCTATAGTAAATTATTCAAAAAATAATTGTTTAGTGTCGCAAATTTTAATTACGCCAAGGATTGCCTTTTGTATAGTAAATTATTCAAAAAATAATTTTTTCTGTCGCAAATTTTAATTACGCCAGGGATTGCCTTTTCTATAGTAAATTTTGCAAAAATTAATTGTTTAGTGTCGCAAATTTTAATTACGCCAGGGATTGCCTTTTGTATAGTAAATTATTCAAAAAATAATTGTTTAGTGTCGCAAATTTTAATTACGCCAGGGATTGCCTTTTCTATAGTAAATTATTCAAAAATTCATTTATTACTGTCGCAAATTTTAATTACGCCAGGGATTGCCTTTTCTATAGGAAATTATTCAAAAAATAATTGTTTAGTGTCTCAAATTTTAATTACGCCAGGGATTGCCTTTTGTATAGTAAATTATTCAAAAAATAATTTTTTACTGTCTCAAATTTTAATTACGCCAGGGATTGCCTTTTCTATAGTAAATTTTGCAAAAAATAATTGTTTAGTGTCGCAAATTTTAATTACGCCAGGGATTGCCTTTTCTATAGTAAATTATTCAAAAATTCATTTTTTACTGTCGCAAATTTTAGTTACGCCAGGGATTGCCTTTTCTATAGTAAATTATTCAAAAAGTAATTTTTTACTGTCTCAAATTTTAATTACGCCAGGGATTGCCTTTCTATAGTAAATTATTCAAAAAATAATTTTTTACTGTCGCAAATTTTAATTACGCCAGGGATTGCCTTTTCTATAGTAAATTATTCAAAAATTCATTTTTTACTGTCGCAAATTTTAATTACGCCAGGGATTGCCTTTTCTATAGTAAATTATTCAAAAATTCATTTTTTACTGTCTCAAATTTTAACTACGCCAGGGATTGCCTTTTCTATAGTAAATTATTCAAAAAATAATTTTTTACTGTCGCAAATTTTAATTACGCAAGGGATTGCCTTTTCTATAGTAAATTATTCAAAAATTCATTTTTTACTGTCTCAAATTTTAATTACGCCAGGGATTGCCTTTTCTATAGTAAATTATTCAAAAAATAATTTTTTACTGTCGCAAATTATAATTACGCCAGGGATTGCCTTTTCTATAGTAAATTTTTCAAAAAATAATTTTATACTGTCGAGAATTTTAATTACGCCAGGGATTGCCTTTTCTATAGTAAATTATTCAAAAATTCATTTTTTACTGTCTCAAATTTTAATTACGCCAGGGATTGCCTTTTCTATAGTAAATTATTCAAAAAATAATTTTTTACTGTTGCAAATTTTAATTACGCCAGGGATTGCCTTTTGTATAGTAAATTATTCAAAAAATAATTTTTTACTGTCGCAAATTATAATTACGCCAGGGATTGCCTTTTGTATAGTAAATTATTCAAAAAATAATTTTTTACTGTCGCAAATTATAATTACGCCAAGGATTGCCTTTTTTATAGTAAATTATTCAAAAAATAATTTTTTACTGTTGCAAATTTTAATTACGCCAGGGATTGCCTTTTCTATAGTAAATTATTCAAAAAATAATTTTTTACTGTCGCAAATTTTAATTACGCCAGGGATTGCCTTTTCTATAGTAAATTATTTAAAAAATAATTTTTTACTGTTGCAAATTTTAATTACGCCAGGGATTGCCTTTTCTATAGTAAATTATTCAAAAAATAATTTTTTACTGTCTCAAATTTTAATTACGCCAGGGATTGCCTTTTCTATAGTAAATTATTCAAAAAATAATTTTTTACTGTCGCAAATTATAATTACGCCAAGGATTGCCTTTTTTATAGTAAATTATTCAAAAAATAATTTTTTACTGTTGCAAATTTTAATTACGCCAGGGATTGCCTTTTCTATAGTAAATTATTCAAAAAATAATTTTTTACTGTCGCAAATTTTAATTACGCCAGGGATTGCCTTTTCTATAGTAAAATATTCAAAAATTCATTTTTTACTGTCTCAAATTTTAATTACGCCAGGGATTGCCTTTTGTATAGTAAATTTTGCAAAAAATAATTGTTTAGTGTCGCAAATTTTAATTACGCCAGGGATTGCCTTTTCTCTAGTAAATTATTCAAAAAATAATTGTTTAGTGTCGCAAATTTTAATTACGCCAGGGATTGCCTGTTCTATAGTAAATTATTCAAAAAATAATTTTTTTCTGTCGCAAATTTTAATTACGCCAGGGATTGCCTTTTCTATAGTAAATTATTCAAAAAATAATTTTATACTGTTGCAAATTTTAATTACGCCAGGGATTGCCTTTTCTATAGTAAATTTTGCAAAAAATAATTTTTTTCTGTCGCAAGTTTTAATTACGCCAGGGATTGCCTTTTCTATAGTAAATTTTGCAAAAAATTATTGTTTAGTGTAGCAAATTTTAATTACGCCAGGGATTGCCTTTTCTATAGTAAATTATTCAAAAATTCATTTTTTACTGTCTCAAATTTTAATTACGCCAGGGATTGCCTTTTCTATAGTAAATTTTGCAAAAAATAATTTTTTACTGTTGCAAATTATAATTACGCCAGGGATTGCCTTTTCTATAGTAAATTATTCAAAAAATAATTTTTTACTGTCGCAAATTTTAATTACGCCAGGGATTGCCTTTTCTATAGTAAATTATTCAAAAAATAATTTTTTACTGTTGCAAATTTTAATTACGCCAGGTATTGCCTTTTCTATAGTAAATTTTGCAAAAAATAATTGTTTAGTGTCGCAAATATTAATTACGCCAGGGATTGCCTTTTGTATAGTAAATTATTCAAAAAATAATTGTTTAGTGTCGCAAATTTTAATTACGCCAGGGATTGCCATTTCTATAGTAAATTATTCAAAAATTCATTTTTTACTGTTGCAAATTTTAAATACGCCAGGGATTGCCTTTTCTATAGTAAATTATTCAAAAAATAATTTTTTACTGTCGCAAATTATAATTACGCCAGGGATTGCCTTTTCTATAGTAAATTATTCAAAAAATAATTGTTTAGTGTCGCAAATTTTAATTACGCCAAGGATTGCCTTTTGTATAGTAAATTATTCAAAAAATAATTTTTTCTGTCGCAAATTTTAATTACGCCAGGGATCGCCTTTTCTATAGTAAATTTTGCAAAAATTAATTGTTTAGTGTCGCAAATTTTAATTACGCCAGGGATTGCCTTTTGTATAGTAAATTATTCAAAAAATAATTGTTTAGTGTCGCAAATTTTAATTACGCCAGGGATTGCCTTTTCTATAGTAAATTATTCAAAAATTCATTTATTACTGTCGCAAATTTTAATTACGCCAGGGATTGCCTTTCTATAGGAAATTATTCAAAAAATAATTGTTTAGTGTCTCAAATTTTAATTACGCCAGGGATTGCCTTTTGTATAGTAAATTATTCAAAAAATAATTTTTTACTGTCTCAAATTTTAATTACGCCAGGGATTGCCTTTTCTATAGTAAATTTTGCAAAAAATAATTGTTTAGTGTCGCAAATTTTAATTACGCCAGGGATTGCCTTTTCTATAGTAAATTATTCAAAAATTCATTTTTTACTGTCGCAAATTTTAGTTACGCCAGGGATTGCCTTTTCTATAGTAAATTATTCAAAAAGTAATTTTTTACTGTCTCAAATTTTAATTACGCCAGGGATTGCCTTTCTATAGTAAATTATTCAAAAATAATTTTTTACTGTCGCAAATTTTAATTACGCCAGGGATTGCCTTTTCTATAGTAAATTATTCAAAAATTCATTTTTTACTGTCGCAAATTTTAATTACGCCAGGGATTGCCTTTTCTATAGTAAATTATTCAAAAATTCATTTTTTACTGTCTCAAATTTTAACTACGCCAGGGATTGCCTTTTCTATAGTAAATTATTCAAAAAATAATTTTTTACTGTCGCAAATTTTAATTACGCAAGGGATTGCCTTTTCTATAGTAAATTATTCAAAAATTCATTTTTTACTGTCTCAAATTTTAATTACGCCAGGGATTGCCTTTTCTATAGTAAATTATTCAAAAAATAATTTTTTACTGTCGCAAATTATAATTACGCCAGGGATTGCCTTTTCTATAGTAAATTTTTCAAAAAATAATTTTATACTGTCGAGAATTTTAATTACGCCAGGGATTGCCTTTTCTATAGTAAATTATTCAAAATTCATTTTTTACTGTCTCAAATTTTAATTACGCCAGGGATTGCCTTTTCTATAGTAAATTATTCAAAAAATAATTTTTTACTGTTGCAAATTTTAATTACGCCAGGGATTGCCTTTTGTATAGTAAATTATTCAAAAAATAATTTTTTACTGTCGCAAATTATAATTACGCCAGGGATTGCCTTTTGTATAGTAAATTATTCAAAAAATAATTTTTTACTGTCGCAAATTATAATTACGCCAAGGATTGCCTTTTTTATAGTAAATTTTGCAAAAAAGAATTTTTTACTGTTGCAAATTATAATTACGCCAGGGATTTTCTTTTCTATAGTAAATTATTCAAAAAATAATTTTTTACTGTCGCAAATTTTAATTACGCCAGGGATTGCCTTTTCTATAGTAAATTATTCAAAAAATAATTTTTTACTGTTGCAAATTTTAATTACGCCAGGTATTGCCTTTTCTATAGTAAATTTTGCAAAAAATAATTGTTTAGTGTCGCAAATATTAATTACGCCAGGGATTGCCTTTTGTATAGTAAATTATTCAAAAAATAATTGTTTAGTGTCGCAAATTTTAATTACGCCAGGGATTGCCATTTCTATAGTAAATTATTCAAAAATTCATTTTTTACTGTTGCAAATTTTAAATACGCCAGGGATTGCCTTTTCTATAGTAAATTATTCAAAAAATAATTTTTTACTGTCGCAAATTATTATTACGCCAGGGTTTGCCTTTTCTATAGTAAATTATTCAAAAAATAATTGTTTAGTGTCGCAAATTTTAATTACGCCAGGGATTGCCTTTTGTATAGTAAATTATTCAAAAAATAATTTTTTCTGTCGCAAATTTTAATTACGCCAGGGATTGCCTTTTCTATAGTAAATTTTGCAAAAATTAATTGTTTAGTGTCGCAAATTTTAATTACGCTAGGGATTGCCTTTTGTATAGTAAATTATTCAAAAAATAATTGTTTAGTGTCGCAAATTTTAATTACGCCAGGGATTGCCTTTTCTATAGTAAATTATTCAAAAATTCATTTATTACTGTCGCAAATTTTAATTACGCCAGGGATTGCCTTTTCTATAGTAAATTATTCAAAAAATAATTGTTTAGTGTCTCAAATTTTAATTACGCCAGGGATTGCCTTTTGTATAGTAAATTATTCAAAAAATAATTTTTTACTGTCTCAAATTTTAATTACGCCAGGGATTGCCTTTTCTATAGTAAATTTTGCAAAAAATAATTGTTTAGTGTCGCAAATTTTAATTACGCCAGGGATTGCCTTTTCTATAGTAAATTATTCAAAAATTCATTTTTTACTGTCGCAAATTTTAATTACGCCAGGGATTGCCTTTTCTATAGTAAATTATTCAAAAAATAATTTTTTACTGTCTCAAATTTTAATTACGCCAGGGATTGCCTTTCTATAGTAAATTATTCAAAAAATAATTTTTTACTGTCGCAAATTTTAATTACGCCAGGGATTGCCTTTTCTATAGTAAATTATTCAAAAATTCATTTTTTACTGTCGCAAATTTTAATTACGCCAGGGATTGCCTTTTCTATAGTAAATTATTCAAAAATTCATTTTTTACTGTCTCAAATTTTAACTACGCCAGGGATTGCCTTTTCTATAGTAAATTATTCAAAAAATAATTTTTTACTGTCGCAAATTTTATTTAAGCAAGGGATTGCCTTTTCTATAGTAAATTATTCAAAAATTCATTTTTTACTGTCTCAAATTTTAATTACGCCAGGGATTGCCTTTTCTATAGTAAATTATTCAAAAAATAATTTTTTACTGTCGCAAATTATAATTACGCCAGGGATTGCCTTTTCTATAGTAAATTTTTCAAAAAATAATTTTATACTGTCGAGAATTTTAATTACGCCAGGGATTGCCTTTTCTATAGTAAATTATTCAAAAATTCATTTTTTACTGTCTCAAATTTTAATTACGCCAGGGATTGCCTTTTCTATAGTAAATTTTGCAAAAAATAATTTTTTACTGTCGCAAATTATAATTACGCCAGGGATTGCCTTTTCTATAGTAAATTATTCAAAAAATAATTTTATACTGTTGCAAATTTTAATTACGCCAGGGATTGCCTCTTCTATAGTAAATTATTCAAAAATTAATTTTATACTGTCGCAAATTTTAATTTCGACAGGGATTGCCTTTTCTATAGTAAATTATTCAAAAAATAATTGTTTAGTGTCGCAAATTTTAATTACGCCAGGGATTGCCTTTTCTATAGTAAATTATTCAAAAATTCATTTTTTTACTGTCGCAAATTTTAATTACGCCAGGAATTGCCTTTTGTATAGTAAATTATTCAAAAAATAATTTTATACTGTTGCAAATTTTAATTACTCCAGGGATTGCCTTTTCTATAGTAAATTATTCAAGAATTAATTTTATACTGTCTCAAATTTTAATTACGCCAGGGATTGCCTTTTCTATAGTAAATTATTCAAAAATTCATTTTTTACTGTCGCAAATTATAATTACGCCAGGGATTGCCTTTTCTATAGTAAATTATTCAAAAAATAATTTTTTACTGTCTCAAATTTTAATTACGCCAGGGATTGCCTTTTCTATAGTAAATTATTCAAAAAATAATTTTTTACTGTTGCAAATTTTAATTACGCCAGGTATTGCCTTTTCTATAGTAAATTTTGCAAAAAATAATTGTTTAGTGTCGCAAATTTTAATTACGCCAGGGATTGCCTTTTGTATAGTAAATTATTCAAAAAATAATTGTTTAGTGTCGCAAATTTTAATTACGCCAGGGATTGCCTTTTCTATAGTAAATTATTCAAAAATTCATTTTTTACTGTTGCAAATTTTAAATACGCCAGGGAATGCCTTTTCTATAGTAAATTATTCAAAAAATAATTTTTTACTGTCGCAAATTATAATTACGCCAGGGATTGCCTTTTCTATAGTAAATTATTCAAAAAATAATTGTTTAGTGCCGCAAATTTTAATTACGCCAGGGATTGCCTTTTGTATAGTAAATTATTCAAAAAATAATTTTTTCTGTCGCAAATTTTAATTACGCCAGGGATTGCCTTTTCTATAGTAAATTTTGCAAAAATTAATTGTTTAGTGTCGCAAATTTTAATTACGCCAGGGATTGCCTTTTGTATAGTAAATTATTCAAAAAATAATTGTTTAGTGTCGCAAATTTTAATTACGCCAGGGATTGCCTTTTCTATAGTAAATTATTCAAAAATTCATTTTTTACTGTCGCAAATTTTAATTACGCCAGGGATTGCCTTTTCTATAGTAAATTATTCAAAAAATAATTGTTTAGTGTCTCAAATTTTAATTACGCTAGGGATTGCCTTTTGTATAGTAAATTATTGAAAAAATAATTTTTTTACTGTCTCAAATTTTAATTACGCCAGGGATTGCCTTTTCTATAGTAAATTTTGCAAAAAATAATTGTTTAGTGTCGCAAATTTTAATTACGCCAGGGATTGCCTTTACTATAGTAAATTATTCAAAAATTCATTTTTTACTGTCGCAAATTTTAATTACGCCAGGGATTGCCTTTTCTATAGTAAATTTTGCAAAAAATAATTGTTTACTGTCGCAAATTTTAAATACGCCAGGGATTGCCTTTTCTATAGTAAATTATTCAAAAAATAATTTTATACTGTCGCAAATTTTAATTACGCCAGGGATTGCCTTTTCTATAGTAAATTATTCAAAAATTCATTCTGTACTGTCGCAAATTTTAATTTCGCCAGGGATTGCCTTTTCTATACTAAATTTTGCAAAAAATTATTTTTTACTGTCGCAAATTATAATTACGCCAGGGATTGCCTTTTCGATAGTAAATTATTCAAAAAATAATTTTTTCTGTCACAAATTTTAATTAGGATAGGGATTGCCTTTTCTATAGCAAATTATTCAAAAATAATTTTTTCTGTCACAAATTTTAATTACGCCAGGGATTGCCTTTTGTATAGTAAATTTTGCAAAAATAATTTTTTACTGTCTCAAATTTTAATTACGCCAGGGATTGCCTTTTCTATAGTAAATTTTGCAAAAAATAATTTTTTACTGTCGCAAATTTTAATTACGACAGGGATTGCCTTTTCTATAGTAAATTTTGCAAAAAATAATTTTTTACTGTCGAAAATTTTAATTACGCCAGGGATTGCCTTTTCTACAGTAAATTATTCAAAAAATATTGTTTAGTGTCGCAAATTTTAATTACGCCAGGGATTGCCTTTTCTATAGTAAATTTTGCAAAAAATAATTTTTTACTGTCGCAAGTTTTAAATACGCCAGGGATTGCCTTTTCTATAGTAAATTTTGCAAAAAATAATTGTTTACTGTCGCAAATTTTAATTACGCCAGGGATTGCCTCTTCTATAGTAAATTTTGCAAAAAATAATTTTTTACTGTCGCAAATTTTAAATACGCCAGGGATTGCCTTTTGTATAGTAAATTTTGCAAAAAATTATTGTTTAGCGTCGCAAATTTTAATTAGGCCAGGGATTGCCTTTTCTATAGTAAATTATTCAAAAAATAATTTTTTACTGTTGCAAATTTTAAATACGCCAGGGATTGCCTTTTCTATAGTAAATTATTCAAAAAATAATTTTTTACTGCTGCAAATTTTAATTACACCAGGGATTGCCTTTTCTATAGTAAATTTTGCAAAAAATGCTTTTTTACTGTCGCAAATTTTAATTACGCCAGGGATTGCCTTTTCTATAGTAAATTGTGCAAAAAATTATTTTTACTGTCGCAAATTTTAATTACGCCAGGGATTGCCTTTTCTATAGTAAATTATTCAAAAAATAATTTTTTACTGTCTCAAATTTTAATTACGCCAGGGATTGCCTTTTCTATAGTAAATTTTGCAAAAAATAATTTTTTACTGTCGCAAATTTTAATTACGCCAGGGATTGCCTTTTCTATAGTAAATTTTGCAAAAATAATTTTTTATTGTCGCAAATTTTAATTACGCCAGGGATTTCCTTTTCTATAGTAAATTTTGCAAAAAATAATTGTTTACTGTCGCAAATTTTAATTACGCCAGGGATTGCCTTTTCTATAGTAAATTTTGCAAAAAATAATTTTTTACTCTCGCAAATTTTAATTACGCCATAGATTGCCTTTTCTATAGTAAATTTTGCAAAAAATAATTTTTTACTGTCGCAAGTTTTAAATACGCCAGGGATTGCCTTTTTTATAGTAAATTTTAAAAAAAATAATTTTTTACTGTCGCAAATTTTAATTACGCCAGGGATTGCCTTTTCTATAGTAAATTATTCAAAAAATCATTTTTTACTGTCGCAAATTTTAATTACGCCAGGGATTGCCTTTTCTATAGTAAATTATTCAAAACTAATTTTTTACTGTCGCAAATTTTAATTACGCCAGGGATTGCCTTTTCTATAGTAAATTATTCAAAAATTCATTTTTTACTGTTGCAAATTTTAAATACGCCAGGGATTGCCTTTTCTATAGTAAATTTTGCAAAAAATAATTTTTTACTGTCGCAAGTTTTAATTACGCCAGGGATTGCCTTTTCTATAGTAAATTTTGCAAAAAATAATTTTTTACTGTCTCAAATTTTAATTACGCCATGGATTGCCTTTTCTATAGTAAATTTTGCAAAAAATAATTTTTTACTGTCGCAAATTATAATTACGCCAGGGATTGCCTTTTCTATAGTAAATTATTCAAAAATTCATTTTTTACTGTCGCAAATTTTAATTACGCCAGGGATTGCTTTTCTATAGTAAATTTTGCAAAAAATAATTTTTTACTGTCTCAAATTTTAATTACGCCAGGGATTGCCTTTTCTATAGTAAATTATTCAAAAATTAATTTTTTACTGTCTCAAATTTTAATTACGCCAGGGATTGACTTTTCTATAGTAAATTATTCAAAAATTCATTTTTTACTGTCGCAAATTATAATTACGCCAGGGATTGCCTTTTCTATAGTAAATTATTCAAAAAATAATGGTTTAGTGTCGCAAATTTTAATTACGCCAGGGATTGCCTTTTCTATAGTAAATTTTGCAAAAAATAATTTTTTACTGTCGCAAATTTTAATTACGCCAGGGATTGCCTTTTCTATAGTAAATTTTGCAAAAAATAATTGTTTACTGTCGCAAATTTTAATTACGCCAGGGATTGCCTTTTCTATAGTAAATCATTCGAAAAATAATTTTTTACTGTCTCAAATTTTAATTACGCCAGGGATTGCCTTTTCTATAGTAAATTATTCAAAAATTCATTTTTTACTGTCGCAAATTTTAATTACGCCAGGGATTGCCTTTTCTATAGTAAATTATTCAAAAAATAATTTTTTACTGTCTCAAATTTTAATTACGCCAGGGACTGCTTTTTCTATAGTATATTATTCAAAAAATAATTTTTTACTGTTGCAAATTTTAAATACGCCAGGGATTGCCTTTTCTATAGTAAATTTTGCAAAAAATAATTGTTTACTGTCGCAAATTTTAAATACGCCAGGGATTGCCTTTTCTATAGTAAATTTTGCAAAAAATAATTTTTTACTGTCGCAAATTTTAATTACGCCAGGGATTGCCTTTTCTATAGTAAATTATTCAAAAAATAATTTTTAATGTCGCAAATTTTAATTACGCCAGGGATTGCCTTTTGTATAGTAAATTATTCAAAAAATAATTTTATACTGTCGCAAATTATAATTACGCCAGGGATTGCCTTTTCTATAGTAAATTATTCAAAAAATAATTTTATACTGTTGCAAATTTTAATTACTCCAGGGATTGCCTTTTCTATAGTAAATTATTCAAGAATTAATTTTATACTGTCTCAAATTTTAATTACGCCAGGGATTGCCTTTTCTATAGTAAATTATTCAAAAATTCATTTTTTACTGTCGCAAATTATAATTACGCCAGGGATTGCCTTTTCTATAGTAAATTATTCAAAAAATAATTTTTTACTGTCTCAAATTTTAATTACGCCAGGGATTGCCTTTTCTATAGTAAATTATTCAAAAAATAATTTTTTACTGTTGCAAATTTTAATTACGCCAGGTATTGCCTTTTCTATAGTAAATTTTGCAAAAAATAATTGTTTAGTGTCGCAAATTTTAATTACGCCAGGGATTGCCTTTTGTATAGTAAATTATTCAAAAAATAATTGTTTAGTGTCGCAAATTTTAATTACGCCAGGGATTGCCTTTTCTATAGTAAATTATTCAAAAATTCATTTTTTACTGTTGCAAATTTTAAATACGCCAGGGAATGCCTTTTCTATAGTAAATTATTCAAAAAATAATTTTTTACTGTCGCAAATTATAATTACGCCAGGGATTGCCTTTTCTATAGTAAATTATTCAAAAAATAATTGTTTAGTGCCGCAAATTTTAATTACGCCAGGGATTGCCTTTTGTATAGTAAATTATTCAAAAAATAATTTTTTCTGTCGCAAATTTTAATTACGCCAGGGATTGCCTTTTCTATAGTAAATTTTGCAAAAATTAATTGTTTAGTGTCGCAAATTTTAATTACGCCAGGGATTGCCTTTTGTATAGTAAATTATTCAAAAAATAATTGTTTAGTGTCGCAAATTTTAATTACGCCAGGGATTG